>JAJPUD010007053.1:100409-116008 GCA_023553655.1 Myrmecobius fasciatus
CACACACACACACACACACACACACACACACACACACACACACACACCTAGGAAGTGTTAACTGTCTGAAACCATATTTGAACTCAGGTCCTCCTGACTTCAGGGCTGGCGCTCTATCCACTGTGCCACCTAGCTGCACCTGGATGATTATTTTAAGAAAGGGAGAAGGCATTCTTCTTCAAGCATGAATTAGATCTCTGAGAATTGAGAGATGCTGTGACCCTTTAGATCCTATGGTAGAATGGAGGCTCTCTGTTTGGTTTTTGTTTTTAGCAAATCTACAATTTTAGTAAGCATTCTTAGCCATGTTTCAATTGGTAAGAACCAACCTACCCAAGTCTCCATATGACTTATATTGCAAGTATCATAAGATTCTAAGATGTAGAAAGACGCTTAGATGACATTGTCCAAATGCTTCATTTTACAGAAAAGAAAATTGATTCTTGGTGAATGTCATGTAATAAGTTATTTTTAAAAATTCTGCTTTGTTTTTTAGTTCCAAATTCTCTATATTTCACTACTTAGAGCCAAAAAACCCCTCCAAAACAAACAATAACCCCTATTGCATGCATATATAATCATAATTCAGCTATGCAAATTCCTTCATTAGCCATGGTACACTGTCTCTGTTTCCGTCTCTGTCTCTCTCACAACTATACACACACACACACATATACACATATGTATACAGATGTATATATACACCCATATATGTATAGATCTGAAATATAATTCCATGTAGTAAGTTGTGAACAGTTTTTCCAATCCCAATATTTTTCTTTTAAATTTAATGCTCTTTGTACATTAATTTGCCTCATTGTCCTATGTTTGTGAGATTAACTCCAGAGTTTGAAGAGATAATCAAGCCCACCTGCTCACTGTCCAACATTTAGTGGCAGGTGCTCTTCAAATGAATAGTTGTATGGTAAGAATTACTTATGTGAGACTATAAACAACAAACGAAAAGATGAGGAATCCTGAATGGGTAGCTCATGAATTGTAGTGCAGTTTATTGAAGGATTTGAAAAGTCATTTACTTTCCAGATTAAAAGTAAATGCTGGGAGTTGAAATGATACCCAGCTCCACCCCTTGATGAGTACTTGCATTCTAAAAAAAGTGCCTGCACCCCTAGACATATACAATTACTGAACCTCCCAGAGCCTTTTCTATGCTGATAAAAGCACAAATATCCTATGAGTCAATGCTTCCATTTCTCAGTTTTGTTAGACCGTCATGAGGGTTGATTGGCCAGGATGCATATTCCTAGCTAATGTGCAGTCTTTTTGTTATTTTTTTTCTTAAATTTATTTATTTATTTCCCCCCAGTAACATTCAAAACAATTTTTTTACATTTGTTTTTAAGATTTTTGAGTTCTAGGTTCTCTCCCTTATCCCCACCCACAATTAAGAAACCATATGTGAAGTTATTCCAAACATTTCCATAAAAGTCAAGCTATGGGAAAAAATGGATCTTCCACCCTAATAAAAGTGAAAACCGTTAAGAAAAATTAAATTAAAAATAGAGAGATAGAGAGAGTAATAGAAAATGTTTCAATCTAAATTCACATTTGGTCACTTCCTTTTCCTGGGTATGGATAGGATTTTTCATCATAAGTACTTCAGAGAAGGTATAGATGATTTACATAAAGTCTTTCCCACATTCATGATTAGGTTTTGACCTTCTATGGCTTTCAGATGCTGGTTCCTTTTGTCTGAGAAAAAAAATTTCACTGGATTAGTTCCCATAATTAACATAAAAAATTTTGTCAATGACATTTGGAGATGGCAATTATGTCAGGATGGACAATAGGTTCCTTGGCCAGTCTGGGTATTAATAAATATCTTGAAAATGACCTTCATAGAAGCTACTTTTATCTTAAGGGCAATGAGGATATTTTGTGGAAATTAGAAGCAAAAATATATTTTTATGAAGGTACAAGAAAATTTTCTTTTTTTATTATTAAAAGCTTTTTATTTACAAAGCATATGAGTGATCTTTCTACATTGACCTTTGCAAAACTTTTTTTTGTTGTTCCAAGCTTTTCCCCTTCTTCCCCCCACCCCCACCCCTAGATGACAGATAATCTAATACTTGCTAAATATGTTAAATTATATGATAAATCCAATATGTGTATACATATCTATACAGTTATCTTACTGCACAAGAAACATCAAATCTAGAAAGAGGAAAAACAAACAACCTAAGAAGGAAAACAAAATGCATGGAAATATTCACAGAAAGCATTAAAATGCTGTGTTGTGGTTCACACTCAGTTCCCACAGGCCTCTCTCTGGATGTATATGACTATCTTCATCGCTGAACAATAGGAACTGCTTTGAATCACATCATTTTTGAAGAGAACCATGTCCATCAGAATTGACCATCCTATAGTCTTGTTGCTGTGTATATTGTTCTCCTGGTTCTGCTCATTTCACTCAGCATCAGTTCATGCAAATCTCTCCAGACCTCTCTGAAATCATCCTGCTGGCCGTTTCTTACCGAACAATAATATTCCATGACATTCATATACCATAATTTATTCAGCCATTCTCCAATTGATGGGCATCCTTTCAGTTTCCAGTTTCTTGCTACTACAACAAGGACTGCCACAAACATTTTTGCACATATGGTACAAGAAGTTTTTCAAGGGAAAGTATTCTTAACAGGTAAGCAGAAAATATTATAATAAAATGGTACTTTAAGTACTATTTTGCTTAGGAAAGGAGTTTTCTGAAACAGGGTGTACTTTCAATTTCATCATGAAATAAGTAGTAATAATAATAATTATTATTACATCAACAACAGTGATAGTGTTGATTCACTCCATCATTTAGCATCACTTCTACAGGAACAAATTTGGAAATGACAATCAGTACAAAATGTGAGATGGCCAACAGCAATCAAAACAAGGAACTGGCTGGAAAAAAAAAGGTCACCTAAGACACTCAGATCACTGGAAAGTTGAAAAGGAGGGATCTTAAATGTTATCTATTTATATTAATTAAATATTAACTATTTATTAATAAAATAATATTAATATACCAAACATCAATACATAAATCATATTAATATATAACTAAACACATATTAACTATTTATATTAACTGAATATTAAATATTAATTCATATTAATTACATACAGTAGCCTTTCTACAATATTTTGGGCAAATGATCATCCATGATCTGCTTGAACATTTACACCGATGGAGAAATCTCTTGTAAGCTTCCTCATTTCTTTCTATGAATTCAATAATATGCATTTTGTTGTTGTTTAATTGTTTTTGAATATTTGTGAGCCGAACTGGGGCTTTCTTGGCAAAAATACTAAAATGATTTGTCCTTTCTTTCTCTAGCTCATTTTATAGATGAAGAAATTAAGGGAAACAGGATTAAGTAAATTGGCCAGGGTCACACAGTTAACAAGTGTCTTAGACTAGATTTAAACTCAGGTCCTATTGACTCCAGGCCCAGCACTCTTATCTACTGTACCACTTAGCTACCCCAGTATGTTTTTTTCTTTTCTTTAAGGTTCTAATGTTCTACTTTTTTTTTTTTTTTTTTTGCTAAGGCAATTGGGACTAAGTGACTTGCCCAGGGTCACACAGCCAGGAATTGTTAAGTGTCTGAGACCAGATTTGAACTTGGGTCCTCCTGACTTCAGGGCTGGTGCTCTATCCACTGCATCACCTAGTTGCCCCCAATGCTTTTACTTTTCACAGTAACTACATAGGCTCAGCAGAAGAAAATGATTTATTTGCTCAAGTTTACTTGACAAATAAGTACTTTTATTAGATCTCATTGCTTTGGTTTATTCTGCCTAAACTGAAATCCAGTTAATGCTCTTCAAGCCAGCTCTTCATTTTGGTTTTTGATCAAAGAAATTATTCAATTTTCAAAGATAGAGATGCAAACAACAAAAAAAACTGTGACCTATTGTCTTATCAAAACTACAAATATTTATTATGCATTTAACATGTATAGAACCCAGTGGTAAGATGGAAGAAGTATAAATTCTAGACTGGGACTGATAGCTGGTCTTGAGCGGCTAAAATTCTTTTAATTTTAGGAGATTGTTTTTAAACCTTTAAGCCTAAAGGATGGTCACTAAAGTCCTTATATTCTGTCCTATCCAAATCTACCTAGAGAGAAGAGTGTACTTGGTTTAGATATTTAGATATTTTTCTATGGAGCAGGGTGACATTCATATTTCCAGTGTTCTTCCATTGAAATTCAAGATCTGGTTTCCAATCCATTCTCCTTGGTGTTTTGGATTCACAGAAAAATAAGACTTTATCCTTGCCCACAAAGAGTTTATAGTATGATAATAATAAAAATATCAAATCTAACATTTGTATATATATAACATTACTGGACATGAAAAGCCTGGGCAGGTAGGTACTGCCACAGTTCACAGAGCATTGGTCCTGGAATTGGGAAGGTTCACCTTCCAGTGTTCAAATCTGGCCTCAGACACTTCCTAGATGTGTGACCCTGAGCAAGTCACTTTATGCTGCTATCTCAGTTTCCTCATTTGTAAAATTTCTTGGAGGAGGAAATAGCCAACAACTTGGGTACCTTTGCTAAGGAAATCCCAGATGTATTCATGAAGAATTGGGCAGGATTGAAAATGACCAAACAACATTAAAAAGAATAATGAAAATGTGAAAGACATTATTCTAAATGCTTAACAATTATTGTATCATTTGATTCTCATAATAACCTGTGGAAGTAGATGCTATTATCATCCTCATTTTACAGATGAGAAAACTGAAACAGGGAGTAGGTATAAATTGCCAAGGATCATGCAGCTAATAATTGTCCAAGGCCAGATTTGAACTCTGGTCTTTGTGATTCTAAGCCTTTAGCTCTATTCCCTATGCCATCTAGCTGCCTTGTAATAGAGAACATAAGGCATATATTCAATTGAGTACAATACAAATACAAAAAATTCAGCTATCACTTTTGAGTGACAGTGACCTTGAGGCCTTCATGGAGGAGAGTATGACCTAGATGGACATTAAAAAGTGACTGGCATTCTGAGAGGTAGAAATGACCCAGTGATGGATTAATAAAAGTTTATATTTAAATACTACTTGGCTACTAACAATATACTTGATATATGTTATTTCAAACAATACCGTAGCTCTTTCAGTGAAATATTGTGGAGATATGGTATCATGGTAAGAAAACTGGCTTTGCCACTCAAAGTTATGGATTCATATCTTGTTATCTCTACATTATTGGTCATTGTTTTTCTTCCTTTAGCCTCAGTTTCCTCATTTTTAAATGTAGAGGATGGAGTCCTTGATCTCGCCAACCCTATCCCCATGTTTGAAATCTTGGGATCCTATTAGTATGGTTGTGCATATTTTATAGAAATGGAAACTGAGGCGCACAGAGATAATGTGACTTGGCTTAATTCATTCAGGTAATAAGTAAGGAGGTCTGCTTCTAGATCCCAGATCTTGCCTGTCCAAATACAAAGCCTTTTCCATTACACCATGTCACAGTTTATCTTTCCACCTCTCTTTCCAATACCATGGAAGGTCTGGCTTCTTCAGACATCCCTGAGGCGCCTGACTGTTTGTATTCTTCCTGGATCAGTTCCCTCAACAAATGCCAGGAAGAATAATGAGATGAATCCAGTTTTTCTTCCACTGTCAATATACCTCTGATGTAGGAGTGCCAAGGAAGCTTTGGCAAGCCTAGAAAGACTCAAAATGGGCTCTGTGCCATAATTGTTAGAGACAAATGCCCATTAAAATATTTAATAGGTTTCATTGTTTACTAGGCCCTTCTTTTGTTGGAGAGGAGGGGACTTTTAACAAGGGAACTAAGTAGACTTTTCTTTTTTGGTCTGCTTCTAATAGAGGTATGACATAACCTTTATGGTTAGTAAATTTGAAAAGAGATTTCCATCTTTTAAGCTCTTATATTTCTACCTTTAGACTTCTTGATAAGTGGAAACTCATTTAGACATCAAAACTCTCTTGAATTTCCTTGTCTGGTCTATTTCTGAGTTTTATTATCTTGCTAATACAATACCCTCCTAATTTCTTTTCTCCAATTCCCTTTCAATCTCTTAGGAAGATCTTATTAATTTTCTTAATGCTTACCTCTCATCATTTCACTCTCCTGATAAGACTTCTTCAGGAACTTTCCATAGACATAGTAGAGGTAAGAACATTCAATAAGATCCTTTAAGACTTGGGTTCAAGCTCTACCTCCTCTGCTTCCTTGTTTTGTGATAGTGAATGTATCATATCTTTTCTCTAAATCACAGTTTCTTCATTTTTCACATGGAAGGATTAGATTGGGTCATTTTGGGCGAGTGATTTAATCTTCTTTTGCCTCATTTTCTTCACTTGTAAAATGAGGGAGTTGGGTCAGGGTAGGGTTTCTTAACTTAGAATTTAAGAACTTATTTTAAAAATATTTTGATAATACAAAGAGATTTCCTTTAAAATTCTATTTATTTTATGCATTTAAAAGCCTCCTTCTGAAAAGGGATTCATAGGATTCATCAAACTGCTAAAGGGATCCATGCCAATAGCAAAAAGATCTAGAATCCCTGGGCTAGAGGATTTCTGAGGTCTCTTGGATTGAGGTCTAGAACTATGAGTTTATTATCTCGAATGTCTCTTCATGTGAGTAGATGATCAATAAAATAAGAATAAACTTTTTGTGTTGCTATCTACTTCAGAGGGTTGTTGAAAAAAGTACTTATCTTTTAAAACATTTTTTTAAAAAGCTTATTTTCAAACCATATGCATAGATAGTTTTCAACATTCACCTTTGCAAAACTTTGTGTTCCAATTTTTTTTTCTCCCTCCCTTCCCTTTTCCCCTACCCTGGATGCCAAGTTAAGCCAATATATGTTAAACATGCAGTCATGCAGTTCTTACATGTATACACACACACACACACATATATATGTTTCCATAATTATCATGCTGCAAAGAAAAATCAGATCAAAAAGGAAAAAAAAGGAAAATGAAAACAAAATGCATACCAAAAAAGTGAAAATACTATATTGTGATCCACACTCAGTTCCCACAGTCCTCTATCTGGATGCAGATGCCTCTCTCCATCATAAGACCAATGGATCTGGTCTGAATCACCTAGCTATTGAAAAGAGCCACGTTTATGACAATCAATTATCAAAGATACTAGGATGATTAGCCCTTTCTTTCTCTAGCTCATTTTATAGATGAAGAATAGATGAAGAAACACAGTTGTGTTGTGTTCTGTCACAGAAGTGACACAGTTAACAAGTGTCTTAGACTAGATTTGAAGTCAGGTACTCTTGACTCTTGGTTCTACTCACTTCACTTAGAATCAGTTTATGTAAATCTCTCCAGACCTTTCTGAAATTATCTTGCTGATCGTTTCCTACAGAATAGTAATATTCCATAACATTCATATACCATAATTTATTCAGCCATTCTCCAATTGATGAGCATCTACTGTTTCCAATTCCTTGCTGTTACAGAAAGGGATGCTGCAAATATTTTTGCACATATGAATCCTTTTTCCTTTTTTATGATCTCTTTGGGATATAGGGCTATTAGAGACACTGTGGATCAAAGACTATGCACAATTTAATAGCCCTCTGAGCATAGTTCCATATTGCTCTCCAGAATGGTTGTATCACTTCACAATTCCACCAACCATGTATTAGTGTCCCAGTTTTCCCACATCCCCTTGAACATTTATCATTATCTTTTCCTGTCATTTTAGCTAATCTGAGAGGTATATAGTGATATCTTGGAATTATCTTAATTTGCATTTCTCTGACCAATAGTGATTGAGTATTTTGTCAAATGACTAGACATAATTTTAATTTCTTCATCTGAGAATTGTCTTTTCATATTCTTTGACCAGTTATCAATTGGAGAACAGCTTATATTCTTATAAATTCGAATCAGTTCTCTATATATTTTAGAAATGAGGCCTTTATCAGAATACCTGGATGTAAAATTTTTTTTCCCAGTTTACTGCTTCCCTTCTAATCTTGTCTGCATTAGTTTAGTTTGTATAAAAACTTAACTTAATGTAATCAAAATTATCCATTTTGCTTTCCATAATGTATTCTAATTCTTCTTTGACCAAAAATTTCTTTCCTCTCTACAGATCTTAGAGGTAGATTATCTTTTGTTCTTCTAATTTGCTTATAGTATCACTCTTTGCATCTAAATCATGAACCCATTGTGACCTTATCTTGGTATTGGGTGTTAGGTGTAGATCAATGCCTAGTTTCTATCATAATAATTTCCAATTTCCCTAGGAATTTTTGTCAGATAGTGAGTTCTTTATCCCCCCAAACCTGGGATCTTTGGGTTTATCAAACACTAGATTACTATAGTCATTGACTACTGTGTCCTGCAAATCTAACCTATTCTACTTATTGACAACTTTGTTTCTTAGCCAGTACCAAATGGTTTTGATGAACACTGCTTTATAATATAGTTTTGAATCTGGTACAGCTAGGCCACCTTTATTTGCATTTCTTTTCATTAATTCCCTTGAAATTCTTGACATTTGCTAATCCAGATGAACTTTGCTATTATTTTTTCTAGATCTGTAAGATAAATTTTTGGAGTTTGATTGGTATGGCATTAAATAAGCAGATTAATTTAGGTAGTAATATAATTTTTATTATATTCACTCAGCCTACCCATGAGCATTTGATTTTTTTCCAGTTCATTAGAACTGACTTTATTTGTGTGGAAAGTGTTTTGTAATTGTATTCATATCATTCTTGACTTTACCTTGGGAGATAGACTTCTAAATATTTTATATTATTGACAGTTATTTTAAATGGAATTTATCTTTGTATCTCCTGCTGTTGGACTTTGTTGGTAATATATAAAATTGTTGATGATTTATGTGGATTTATTTTGTACCATGTAATTTTGCTAAAGTGAATTTTTCTAGTATTTTTTTCAGTTGATTTTCTAGGATTCTCTAAGCAAACCATCCTATCATCTGCAAAGAGTGATAATTGGGTTTCCTCATTACCTACTCTAGTTCTTTTAATTATTTTTCTTCTCTTATTGCTAAAGCTAATATTTCTAATGCAATATTTAAGAGTAATGATGATAGTGGACAACCTTATTTTACCCCTGATCTTATTGGAAATGATTCTACTTTAACCCTACTACATATGATACTTGCCGATGATTTTAAATAGATGCTGCCAATCATTTTAAGGAAAGAGAAAAGTACTTATTAATCTTTAAGTACTTTAGTATTTAAATTATTAAGTTCCATTGTTTTCTGTGTCTTCCTTCAACTTCACAGGAGGGGACTTTTTAACAGGAGAGATCAGGAGAGAACAGATATTGATGTGTAATATAAATTATCATATATTAAATATTATAATATATTATTATATGATATATATTTATAATACATAATTTTAATATTCTTATTAGAGACAGCTATGTGACAGTGAATAGAACACTTACAGACTTGGAATCAAGAAGACTCATCTTCCTTTGTTCAATTTCAGCCTAAGATATTTATTACCTGATCATGGGCAAGTCATGTAACTTGTGTTTCCCTCAGTTCCTCATCTGTAAAATGAGATGATGAAGGAAATCGAACACAACTCGACTATTTTTACCAACATAACCCCAAATGAGGTCACAAAAATTTGGACATTATTGAAATGACTGAACAACAAAAACTTTAATATTAATATCCTCTGAGGTCTCATAATTGTGTAACTTACTTTCATAGTTTTTCAAAGTTCTGTGTGAATTGATTTAAAAAAAAAACACTGAAAAGCCTCACAAAGTTGAAAGACATTTCAAGTAGGAGCATTAGTAAAATGTCCTGTCTTTTGCCTGAAGATCAGTCTCACTGAATATAGGTAAAATAATTCATTTATAAAAGGCTGGCTCCTAAGGAATTAATGTTCTGTCCATAGCTACTCATAAAAATACTAACCATACCATGGAAGGTTGGGATCTGCTTTGCTTGAGGAAATATTCTCCTCTCACCCCCACTGATGAAATTTTAAATATTGTGACATATTCATAGAATAAATTTATAACTAGGCATTCAAAATTTTCCATGTTGGTCCCAGATTGCCTTTCTATTCTTATCTCCTACTAGAAGTACAATATTATATTTGAGTTTGATGTGATTTTTTAAAGCATGTGAGTTCTCAGCCTTAGGATTTTGTGCCTACTATGTTCTCTACTTGGAGTAATCAATATTCTTGTGTATCATATTTTTCAAGACCTACCAACCTCAAAAGCATCTTCTCTATAAATGTAAATATGGATAAAGTGGGAACAGTCAAAGATAATTGTGAAAATTTGAGCTAATATGATGAGAAGAGTCAATCTAAATTCCCTAGAAATAGGCAAGTTGGCAAGAGAGGTAAGTTCATGACTTTATTGTCCATTAACACAATGATTTTAATAATGGGAAATTATTAAAGCAGCTGTTTAGGTTAATGATTTTGGGAGCCATTAGAAAAAATACCTCAAAATAGCATAATATAATTTTTAAGACAACACTACCTTGTTTTATTATACTTTATTTTATAGTATTTTTTTTTGTGTGTGTTTGTATGTGTGTGTGAATTGAAGGTTTGTGACAACCCACATCTAACAAGTCTAGTATACACATTGTGTCTTTGTGTCATTCTTTTAGATTATTCTCTCAATATTTTAAGCTTTTTCATTATTATTATATCTCTTATGGTGATCTGGGAACAATGATTTTTAATGTTATTATTGTAATTGTGAGGGGGCATGAACCATGGCCGTATAAGATGGTGAACTTGATTAATGAATGTTGCATGTGTTTTGAATGCTCCACTGACTAGCTGTTTCTCCATTTTTTCTCCCTTTCCTTGAGACATGATGTTATTGAAGAATATTACATAAAATTAGTTGACAAAGCAGCAGCAGGATTTTAAAGGATTGACTCCAATTTGTTTTTTTTGGGTTTTTTTTGTTTTTGGGTTTTTTTGGTTGAGGCAATTGGGGTTAAGTGACTTGCCCAGGGTCACACAGCTAAGAAGTATTAAGTGTCTGAGATCAAATTTGAACTCAGGTCCTCCTAATTTCAGGGCTGGTGCTCTATCTACTGCGCCACCTAGCTTCCGGATTGTGAAAGAAGTTCTGTTGATGATAAATGGCTATTAAATAGCATTGTATATTATAGAAACATTTTTTCATGAAAGGAAGAATCAATCAGTGTGGCAAACTTCATTGTTTTAAGAAATTGCCACAACCTCTTTAATCTTCAGTATTCACCACCCTGATCAGTCAGCAGCCATTAATATTGAGGGTGAGACCCTTCACCAACAAAATGGTTATGACTTGCTGAAGGCTCAGAGAATGATTAGCATTTTTTTTTCTTTTAGCAATAAAGCTTTTTCAAATCAAGGATATAGCTTTTTTCTTTTTAGACATAATACTATTACACACTTAATAAACTGTTGAATAGTATAAATATAACTTTGACATGCAATGGGAAACCAGAAAATTTACTTTACTTTCTTTATTGTGATATTCATTTTATTGGTAGTCTGGAAGCAAATCCACAATATTTCTGCAGTGTGTTTGTACCTTACAATTGTACTCTATTCAAGACCTATTGTGATGATTCAGCATAGCATGGAAGAGACTGAATTTTTTCCCTTTAACTAATTCAGTTGATATCTTTTCCTTTTACTTCAAAATTTCTAGATAGACTCCTTAACTCTCCCCTTGAACCAAATGAGACCTTTCTTATGACAAAAACAAAAAACAAAAATCAGTTAAGCAAAAGCAGCTCTTATGGTGATCACTTCAAATAACGCATTCAACATTCTCCATACTCTTCTACTCTCCACTTTCTCATATCTTTTCTGGATCCAAGATTAATCATTTCAATGAGACTCTGTTTGTTTTCATTTGACCATGGGGGCTTAATAACTATGTCACTGATCAATTTTGTATCTATTGTCCAAGAACAAGCCCAGCTAAGTGTTGGGTTTAAGTGCAGAGAGGTTTATCATCAGAAGTTCGGGTGCAACAGTGTGCATGTTTTCCCTATATAGTAATTTCATTAAGCCTTATTTATACTAAGGCCTAGAGGAATTATAACCTTCACCAATAGGCCTGATGAAATCATGCATATTGATAGTATTGAAGTATATAATTCATTTGGATTTCAACATTTTGCATTAGCTGTTATATATTGAGCCACACAATAGCTGTAAAGGGAGTAAGGGTGAGAAGAGAATTGACCTATTATTCCAATTTTCCAAGTAAGGAAACCATTTAATTGATTAGAGGGGACTGAACCTTATGGGGAGAGACCAACAAGAGTAATATTGCAATAGTCCTTACAATGGCTTTAAAGACTAGGGCAGAAAAAAAGTTTTGTAGCAACAAGAGTAGAAGAAAATAAATGATCAAAAATATGTACAGGTAGTCATGGGGTGGCCCAGTGACAGAAGAAAACCTGAGTATTTATCTTAGGGAATATTATACATGTGTACGTATATTCATACACATCAACTTTTCCCATCATTCTGGTCAGGGCTGGATATATATTTTTAAGCTTGGACTTTCTGAAAATAGTTTAGCTCAAAATCCCTGCATCTAAACCACCTTATTCATTATGATAGAGAAATGTTTTCCCACCAAGTTTATGTCAGAATTATATTCTTAAACTCTTTCTAAGTTAGGATATGAAAAGGTCTTTTGGGCATAGAATCACTAGAGAAGTGGTAGAAGTGAACCACTCAGATTTATTATATATCTATATTTGAAGTTATTGAAAATGTCACTTTCTCAAATAAGAGAGGATTAACCTGCTAGTAGCACCATTAAAGAAACCATGCCATACCCCAACTGATAGATGATCAAAAGATATGATTTATTCCCAAAGGGCTGCAAATTCATGCATATCCTTTGACCTAACAACCCCACTACTAGGCAAGTATACCAAAAGAGATTCAGAAAAAAAACAGAAAAAAATAAAAAAATGACCTACATGTACAAAAAAAGAATATTCATAGCAGGTCTCTCTTCTCAGGACAAAAAAATATTAAAAATTAGAGGGATGCTCACTCATCAATTGGGGACTGGCTCACTAAGCTGTGGTATGTGTTTCTGATAAAATGTTATTATTCACTGGGAAATGATGAGCAGGATGCTCTCAGGAAAAAAAAAAACTGGAAAGTCCTCTGTGAGCAAATTGAAATATACTATATACAAAGTAATAGTAGTATTCTGGGATGACCAGATACAAATTACTATTATTTTCAATAGTACAATTATCTACAACTACTCTAAAGGATATATAATGAAAAATCATATCCATACACAGAGAAGGAAATCATTATGTTGAATACATATTGAAACATTCTCTATTTCTCTCCTTTAAATTTAATTTTTCTTGAGAGTTTTTGTTTTCATTAGGGTCGAAGTTCTAATTTTTTTTCCATTTTAAGGAAATATTTTACATAACTTCACATGTGGTTTCTTAATTGTGAGTGGGGCTAAGGAAGAGAACCTAGAATTCAGAAATCTTAAAAATAAATTTTAAAAATTGTTTTGAATGTAATGGGGAAAATATTAGCTAGATAAATAAATTAATTTAAAAAATAAAGAATGACAAAAATTTCATAAAAATGAGAATTAAATTACTCAAGGTATGTAGTTAACATGCTGTTTCACAGAAGCACAATAATGTGTTTGTACCTGTGCAAGTTTTTGTGTGTATATGTATGTGTGCGTATAGTTTATGTGCTCCCCCTAGGAAATAGTTTTGTGGAATTAGAAATGCTAGACTACTGTATTAATTTTGCCATTAACTTTTATGAGTCTTTTATGTATCTGGTTTCTTCATTTTTGCAATGATCTCTTAGTTTCCTTTCAGCACTAACAGTTTGTGTCCTGTGATACTAAGTTTCACTCCAAGTCTGGCATTCTATGGTGCCTCACAATTCCTTGACTTTTTCTCCTCTCTATGATGGCTACAATAGTTTATCATCTTCTCTGTGTTTCAGGACCAGGTTAGTTTGATCATCACCAGAGCTTTGGCCATTAGATTATAATTTAAAAATTTTTTTTTAGATTTAGAATTTTTAGATTTTTGACTAACAATAAGTGAAGATCATTTAGGCTATAGATGGGTCTCCATCTACATTTGTAGAGGTATTAGTCAGTATCACAGATGTTGTTGTTCATTCATTCAATTATATTTGATTCTTTGTGATCCCATGGATCATAGCATAACAGATTCTTCCTATGTTCCACTGTATCTTGAAGTATGTCCAACCTCATGTTAATTGTTTCTATGACACTATCCATGTCATCCTTTGCTAGCCCTTTCTCCTTTTGCCTTCAATCTTGCCCAACTTCATAATCTTCTCCAGTGAGTCACATCTTTTTGTTATGTGCCCAAAGTATTTAAACTTTAGTTTCAGTATTTGACCTTTCAATTAATAGTCTGAATTAATTTATTTAAATATTGATTGATTTGATCTGCTTGCTTTCAAGGGACTCTCAAGTCTTCTCTAACATCCTGCAGGGCTCAGCTTTCCTTATAGTCCAGGTCTCACAATCCATGAATTATTATAAGAAAAAAACATATCCTGGAAAATATGGACTTTGTGAACAAAGATGATATCTCTGCTTTTTTAGTATCTTGCCCAAATTTTCCTACAATTTTCTTTCTAAAGTGCAAATGTTCTTTAATTTCATAGCTGCAATCAGCATATGCAGTGATATTTGAGCCAAAGAATTTAAAATTTGATGTTGTCTCCATTTCTTCTCTGTCTGTTTGCCAGGAGTGATGGGGCCAATTGCTATGATCTTACTTTTTTTTCTGATTAAACTTCAAGCCAGCTTTTATACTCACCTCTTTCACCCTTGTCAAGAGACTTAATTTTTCATTTTCTGCCATTGGAGTGGTATCACCTGCATAGCTGAGATTGCTGATACTTCTCTTGGTAATCTTAATCACAACTTTTAATTCCTCCAGCCTGTTATTTCACATATGTTCTCTTTATTTAAGTTAAATAAACAATGTGACAATATACAGCTTTGTTGTACTCCTTTTCTGATCTTAAATAAATTTAGTTGTTCCTTGTTCACTTCTAACTATTGCTTCTTGGCCCACACATAGATTCCTCCAGAGACAAGCAAGATGAACTGGTATTCCCTCCTCTTTGACAATTGCCACAAATTGTTGTGATCCACACAGTCAAAGGCTTTAGTGTAATCAATGAAATAGAAGTAGACTTTTTTCTAAAACTCCCTTTGCTTTCTCTATAATCTAGTGAATGTTGATAATTTGTAGTCCTCCTGCCTCTTCAAAAGCCAGCCTACTCTTCTGATAATTCTTGGTTCTTATATTGCTGAAACCTAGCCTGCAGAATCTTAAGCATAACCTTGCCGGTATGTGAAATGAACACAATATCACAGATGCTTGAAGTAATAACAGTCAGACTAGAAAAAAGGCTACAATTTACTTCAGCGTTCAATTTTATGGTCATTACTTAGAGTTTACAAAGTGCTACACTAAAAATAATCCTAATTTCAACCTGAATTTTAAAGGAATTTGGTAACATATACACAT
>JAJPUD010007054.1:0-32108 GCA_023553655.1 Myrmecobius fasciatus
TGATTCTTGAAGTCTTATTGAGTCATTCACTTGCATTTGTTCAATTCTTATTTTTAAAGTGTTGTTTTCTTCAGTTACCTTTTTAAGCTCCTTTTGTAACTGGCCAATTTGTTCGTTGCACTCTTTTTCCACTTCACTAATTTTATTTTTCAATAAATTGGTGTCTTTTTCATATGTCTTTTGCAGGGCATCATATCCTTCTTGCAAGATATTGTATCCTTCTTGCACTGATTTCAGTTTATTTTCCCATTTATCCTCCAGCTCTCTTTTGAGGTTCTTTATGCAATCTTCCAGAAAGGCCTTTTGAAAAGGGGACCAGTGATGGTCCTTGCTGATTTTCTCTGGATTTTTGTCTAAAGGAACCTCAGCATCTGGGGTCTACCTGATATGAAGTTATCCAGAGAGCCATGCCCAAATATTTCTGAGTTTGTTGACTTGAAGATCAATTCAGAGGCTTATTTTATTGTTGATTTGAGAAAAGATCGGAGGAGAGGCAGAAAGTCACCTTTTCACTCCGCCATCTTGGCTCCACCCCCCTCAGGTATGGTTTTGCCTCTTTTCTTTCTCATAGTTCAAAAGTTTCTAAAAATTAGAGAATATCAGTTTTGGAAGAGACCATAGGTTTTATATAGTTCAACCATTTAATTTTATAGTTGAGGAAACTAAGGTCCAGACAGGTAAAGTCACTTGTCCAAGATAATGAAGCAGTTCAATGGTCGATCCAATACTATTTGCTGTTTGGGTTATGAATCCAAGGGGTAGAAGACTGGGGAAAATGAGTAGACAGGAACAAGAAAAATTGGCTTTAGGTGAAGTTTTCTTCCCTGGAGAAACCACAAATGTCTTTGCAGCATTGAATTTACATCACTTGGGAAGAAATTGACTGAACAAGAAAGTAAATACACTGGGCAGATTGTCAGAATCTTTTTTCCTAAAGAAAGGAGAAATACCTTTTTAAAAAAATTGCCTGAGTAAAACCTGGCAATACTTGCTCAGTGACAGGATAGAGTAATAACAGTAAATATTTACCTTCTTCTTTGAGGTTCATAAAGTAACTTCACATGCATTGGAGCTTTACAACAATTCTGAGAGATATATGCCATAGTATTCATCTGAGAGATGGTGAAATTGAAGGTCATATAGGTAAAGTGATTTGCTCATGGTCACACTTAGTAAATATATGGTATAATGTTGAATCTGTTTTCTTGACTGCAAGTCAAGAAATTTATACACTGCACAGTGTTGTCTCTTCTCTGTAGATCATCTTTAGTTAGCCTGCAAAGAAGGCTTTTATAGAGAGGAGTGAATTGGGATAGTAGTAAGATGATGTGAAAGAAGATGGGTAATTTGCAATCAAGCAGCTAAATAAAAGAAATTATTAAATATCTACTCTGTACCAGACATAATAGTAGGAAAGAGAGCATCAGCAAACAAGAAATATACTAGTATCATTCAAAGGTAAATACTTCATGGTGGAACACTCTGGTTTTGCAATAAAATATGTTGACTAAAGATGATGCTTTGTAAAGAAATTTATGCAAATGGAGAAGAATAAGAGAGATTTCCTAATACATAGAGGTTAGAGTATACGAATAATTAGATTTCAAAATAGGAAAAGTAATTGATCAATCTCCATTGTAATGCTCAATAATAAAATGCCCAACAATAAACAGTAACTAATGAGAACTTACAAGAATTCAAATTAATTTTTCTATGCGGTTTCATTCTACTCCAACCAATCGGCAATTATGAGAGAAAAAGTAGAAATTGCCTCTATTGGAGAGGCATGGAAAGACAAGTATACTAATATTTTGCTGTTAAAGTAGAGAACTTGGTCCAGTCATTCTGAAAAACAATTTAAAATTATGTAAGAAAAGTCTCCAAATTGTGATCTTACTTTTTTTTAAATTAAAGCTTTTAACTTTTCAAGGTATGCATGGATATTTATTCAACATTAACCCTTGCAAAACCTTGTATTCCCATTTTCCTCCTTTTCCCCCACCGTCTCCCCTAGATAATAAGTAATCCAATATATGTTAAACATAGTAAAAATATGTGTTAAATCCAATATATGCATACATATTTATACAATTATCTTGTTGCACAAGAAAAAATCTGATCAACAAAGAAAAAAATGAGAAAGACAATAAAATACAGGCAAACAACAACAAAAAGAGTGAAAATGCAATGTTGTGATCCACACTCGGTTCCCATAGTCCTCTTTCTGGGTGTAGATGGTTCTCTTCATCACAGGATCATTGGAACTGGTCTGAATCATCTCCTTGAAAAGAGCCACTTCCATCACAATTGATGATCATATAATCTTCTTGTTGCCATGTTCCATGACCTCCTGGTTCTCCTCATTTCACTTAGCTTCAGTTCATGTAAATCTCTTCAGGCCTCTCTAAAATCATTCTCCTAATTATTTCTTATAGAACAATACTATTCCATAATAAATGAACGAGGAGTGTTAGTTGAGCATCCTTCAAAGTCTCTATACCTTTTAAGGGGAATCAAAACAGCTTTCTGAGTGCTTTAATTTGTTCTTGAGCTCCTTTGAGCCATTTTTGTTCTATGAATTTTCTGTTGAAAATGAAATAAATGCCACCTAATATCCATATTATACATTGAGAACCTATATGGGGCTTGAAGACTCACACTTGAAAGAAATTAGAATAAACAAACTTTATAAAAGAGAGGAATTGATCTTTCAAATTTAGTCTCTTAAAACTAACCCTGGTGGCAAAGAACTGGACATTGATGAGATGCCCATCAATTGGGAAATGATTCATCAAAATGTGGTATATCTATTTAATAGACTATTATTGTGTTATAAAAATGATGAGTAGGCAGATTTCTGAAAAGATGTATATGAACTGATGCTGAGTGAAATAAGCAGAACCAGCAGAACCTTGTACCCAGTAATAGCAACATTGTGTTTTGATCAACTTTTATAAATCATTGCATTGCTGAGAAGAGCCAAGTCTAAGACAATTTTCAAAGACTCATGATGGAAAATGCTATCCACATCCAGAGAAAGAACTAAGGAGTCTGAATATAAATTGAAACTTTTTTTCACTTTTTGGTTGTTTTTGCTTTTTCCTTTTGCTTTTATTTTTCTTTCACATCATGACTAATGAGGGATTATGTTTATCATGATTTACATGTATAGTCTATATCAGATTTCTAGCCATCTTGGGGAGGAGGAAAGGGAAAGAGGAAGAAAAAAATATTTGAAACTCAAAGTTTTATAAAGTGAATGTTGAAAACTATCTACACATAATTGGAAAAAATAAAATATTATTAAGTGTGACAAAAGGAGATTGAACCTAGGTTGCATCAACTGTTGGAGGGAGAAGGAGAATTGGGTCACACAAAAAAGCATGGGAAGATTTAAATAAACTAATATAGAATGAAGCAAATTGAGGAGTATGATATATATGAGAATAAATAAAAAGAACATCAAATGACATTTGAACTCAGATAACAAATGATCAAACGTCTCCCTCTTCTTATTAGGTGACAGAGATTAATGCAGTAGAATTTTGCATAACATATCATAAGTGGTCATTTTATTGGCTGGTTTGGCTTAACTATTTATCTCTGTTACAAGGTAGAGTTCTTTGTGGGCTGGACATAAGCTGAGAAATGACTGCATTATAAGAACCAAAAAGAATAAAATAAAACTTAAAAAAAAGAACTATTGTCCATGGGGAATGCCATCCTATGAATACAGAGTTATAGCACTGCTTCTTTCTTTATTAAAGGTAGTCCTTCCTAGTAACTCTTTTTAACTATTCCACACTACCTCCAATCACTGCATTTTATATCCACAGCAGGACTCATTGTTATTAGCAGCTGCAACCCTTTTAGGCAGCATATGTTGTTAGTGGAAGAAGACTTCTAAACTATTATTATTTTCCCCTAAGTGAGAATTCTCTGAGCCTTCAATGCTCCTGCCAAACTTAATGATTTCATCACCTTGACAATAAATTAAAAGTGCAGGAACATAACCAGGGTGCCACTTGGAGATAAATGTCATGTATCACTATGGTTCTTTGCTTTTCATTTTTCCTCCAAAACAGAAATCCAACAGGGAATTATTAGAATCGTTACCTTCCTCCTTTGCCTCCTACATGCCAAATTCTGCACATGTCATTAAAAGCAGTCTCTTTTCACATTACTATCATAGAAGGGTGTTTAGTTTTGCAACCCCAAATATGTCCATTAAAGCAAAGTCTGTTTGAGAGATTTCAATTATACTTCCTATTTTATATAGGAGTCTTAATGAGATACTTGCCTCCTGATTACATACTCCATCTATTTCCCCAGTGAACTGATGATTAATTGGTACTTTTAAAATTGGACAGCTAGGTGGTACAGTGGATACAGTTACAGGCCCTAGCCCTAGAATCAGGAAGATCTGAGTTGAAAACAGGCCTTAGACACTTACTAGCTGTATGATCTTAGAAAAGTCACTTAACTATGTTTGTCTGAGTTCTCTCATCTGTAAAACCAGCTGGAGAATAAAATGACCAAATACTCAAGTATTTTTGCCACAAAAAATCTCAAGTGGGGTCATAGAGAATTAGACATGACTGAAATGTTTCAACATTAATAAATTTTAAATACAATGTATTGATACTCCTTTATAAGCATTTCATTATATTTTCATGTCTGCCACCAACTATGTGTCTGAGCTTGAAAAAAGTCATTGTCTTTTGGAGCCTCCCTCACCTGGGAGTGGTTTTGAACCAGGTGACTTCGTAAAGTATATATTCCTTTCCATTTTTCCCCCATTTACCAATTATTAATAGAAAGACAAAAATGTGAGATTATCCTTGTTATGATCGCAAGATGTAATACTAGACAGTATATCTGGTCCTAGAAAACTCTCAAAACTCTCCAAAATGAAAATTTTGTGGAAACTAACTTCAGTTATCTTCATAGGATAAAACAATAAAGAGACTAACGAGGTAAAAACCAGATAAATTAATATCCAAGAAGGCTAATCCTACTCAGCACCATTACACTTCCTCCAACCTTCACCAGCTTTCAAATCTTGGCAAGATGGCACAACCTGACCCATGGTTTTATGCTCTGAGATCTACTCTACAATTTCCTTACTATTTCTTCAGGCTCTCCCAAAATGTTCCTGTTCCTCTCCCACTACTCTGTGGCAAATAATAGCAGATCTCAACACTGTTTACTTCTTATGGAGGAAGGAAGGATTAGGAAAGTAGAAATATAATCTGATGTTAGCATCAACCAAAGAACCAAAGAACAACAAAGAACAGCAGGAGTAGAGCAAGATGTGTGTGTATGAATGTATGTATGGATGGATAAGGGTGGCAGTGTTTTAGCAGATCTGAAAAAAAGGATACTGATATTAAGGTGGGGCCACTGCTGGGTTCCAATAAGTCACTTAGGGCAATGCAATGAAAAATGAATTATCTAACATGAGAAGAGAACATGAAAGTTTTGAAGTCATCCCTCCAGGAATCCATTATCTAAGTAGAAGATGTCAGAAAATGAACAATAGAAAATACAATGAAAAATCAAAAATTATCAAAGATCTAGGGAATGAGAAAATAGATAAAAACCTTGAGAACAAATAGATAAATCAAATAGGCAAGATGGCCACCAAGACATCTAAATTAACCAGTCAGTCAATAAATATTTATTAACCTACTTTATGCTAAGCACTGTGTTAAACACCGTTAATACAAAAAAGGCAAAACAAACAAAAAATAAACAACCCCCCAAAAAACCAAAAAACAGAAAATCAAACCCAACACACAAAGCCAGTTCCTATTCTTAAATGACTTACAATCTGATGAGGGAGGAAAATGTGGGAAAAAATTATGCCACAAGTTATATACAGGATAAATTAAAAATAATCACCTGAAGGAAGGTATTAGTATTAATAAAGATAAGGAAAGGACTTTTGAAGAAAAGGGGGTTTTAAGATTTGGGATCTAAAGAAATTCATGGAGGGCAGGATACAAATATGAGGAGGGAAAGAGTTCTACACATGGAGGACAGGCAGAGAGACAGAGATGAAATATTTTGTGCAAGGAACAGAAGAAAGAACTTCAGAAAGGTTACTGACTCACACAGCACATAAAATAGGGGTAAGAAGACCTTTAGAACAGTACGAAGGGGCTTTGATTGCCAAGTAGAGAATTTTCTACATGGTGCTGGAGGCAATAAGAAGGCAGTAGATTTTATTGAATAGTAGATGACAAGTAGATGACACTTTAAAAAGATCAATTTGCTGGGTGGAGATTGGACTGGAGTAGACAGTAAGTTGAAGTAGGGAGACCAACCAGAAAGCTTTAGAAATAGTTTAGGTGTAAGTTAATGAGGACTTGTAGTAGGGTTGAAGCAGCATCAGAAGAAAAAAGCAAAGATCATAGGGAAGATGTTTTGGAAGAAAATAGGCAGGATGAGAAAAATATTAGATTTGAGTGAGATAAGAGTGAGAATTTATGTCTGACACAGGTTGAAAATCTATTTTCAACAAATCAAGTTTATAATATTTATGGTACATTTAGTCTGAGGTTTCTATTAGGCAGTTGGAGATGTGAAACTGAACGTCAAGAAATAGAGTTGAAAAAATATTTGTGGAAACCATCATTATAGAGATGATAATTGAACTTAAGGAAGCTGGTTATCAATTACCAAGTGGAATAACATAGAGGGAGAAGAGAAGAAGGCCCAGGACAAACTTGAGGAGAGACACTCATAATGAGCCCAAAGACAAAATTGAGTCAACACCTGATGAGAGAGAAGACCCTCTGTATTCTCAAGTGAACACAGAACCAAAAAAGCATGTTTTTGAATGCATTAGGAGACAGAAAAGAATTGTGAAAGCAGAATTTAAGATCTGTATAGTAGAAATAACTGCCAGTATACATCAATGAATTAAGGTTCCTTTTTGTAAGTCTCTCCAAAGAAGTAAAAGAAAAAAACAAGTGATTGGGAATACAAATATGTTAAAGTGTAGTATAATCTGAAAAAGAGTATAAAAATGCAATCGATTAAAAGAATATGCCATCTCTATGTAAACAAAACATTTGAGTTCAAAGATAGTATGCATAGAAACAATTTAAGAATTAAGGCTTCTCAAGAAGAACAAAACAATTCATAAAATTCACATACCACAATGTAAGAAATACTAGATGAAAACTGCTCAGAACTTCTGAACACAGAAAACTGAGCACCAATCAAAAGAATCTACAGAGCTCCTCTGAAATAAAAATAAAAAGAAGTCTATACTTCAAACTCCAGTACATATAATGGTTAAATTTAACAATTCCAATGATAAAAAACATAGGAGTCAATATTATCAGGCAATGAGGTAGCTGGGCCAGGAGATAGGAAGATCTAGACTCAAATGTGGCCTTAGACATTTACTAGTACTGAGTACAACACAATCTGTCTCATTTTCCTTAATTGTAAAAAAAATGTAAAAATAATAATAGTATATATATATATATACATATATGTGTGTGTTTGTAAATATGCTTTATAGTTAAATATACTAAGAGAGTAATAGCATATAAACAGTTGTAAAA
The DNA here is from genome assembly GCA_023553655.1 of Myrmecobius fasciatus. Classification (NCBI taxonomy): domain Eukaryota; kingdom Metazoa; phylum Chordata; class Mammalia; order Dasyuromorphia; family Myrmecobiidae; genus Myrmecobius; species Myrmecobius fasciatus. Next base: position 7,581 of record JAJPUD010007054.1, read on the forward strand.
ATAATGGGCGATTCATCTCCTTGAGTTCAAATCTAGCCTCAGATATTTCCTGGCTATATGAACTTAAGGCAAGTAATCTAAACCCGTTTGTCTCAGTTTCCTCATCTGGAAAATGAGCTGCAGAAGGAAATTGCAAACTGTTCCTGTATCTTCTCTGATGAAACCCCAATTGAGATCATGAAGACTCAAACATTGCAAAAAATGACTGAACAATAACATCAAATTTAGATTAAAGTTGTACAAGCACACAATAGCTGAGGTACAACTAGATGGTAGTTTGGATTTTAAAAAGATTTTAGTAAAATTCAAATTTTCTAAGGAGGAAATTGAAAACCTGGAACATATGTGTTTCCAGCAGTGAAAGGGTTGGAGACAGTGTCATACAAGGATTGAAGGAAGTGGCAATATTTCAGTCATTTAGAAAAGGTAACTTGTTCTGCAGGGGAAGTGGTAGTTACCTGAGTAATCTGAAAAAATTTGAAGGGCTATTACAAGGAAAAATGATGGCTTTATTCACCTTGGTCTCACAGAGCACAGCTAAACTATGGGATGGATAGTTTTATGGGAAGATTTAGGCTGGAATTAACGTATTATGAAAGTAGCAGGTGGCACAATGGATAGAGTCTGGACTTGGAATCAAAAGTCCTGAATTCAAATTTGATCTTAAACACATATGGCTGTGTGAGCAAGTTACTAAACTTCTATTTGCCTTAGTTTCCTCATCTGCAAAGTGGGGATAATAAGTATCCCTACTTCTTTGGGTTGTTATGAATGTAAAATGAGACAGATTTGTAAACTGCTTAGTACAGAGCCTGGCATATAAGATTCACTTAAAAATGCTTGTTAAATTTTTTTAAAAACCTCTAATTTCCAATTTCTCATCAGAAAATACTATTGATGAGAAAAAGAACAAGGTTTATGGAGAAAACTGAGGCAAAAGAAGGGAATTAAACAAGAATCACATATTTCTGCCTCTGACTGTAGCACAGATTTCATAACAGATTTAGCACTTAACCAAATATTTAAACTGATGTGAATTGAACTGAATTGAAAGGAGCTTAGTAGGAAGGAAGATAGTGAGATTTGGCTATACTTGGAAATTATTCTGGCTACAGGAAAAGTAAAAAGCATACTAAACAATATCTCCCAAATTCAGCTAGCAGATAGGATTCATGAAAATTGTGATAACTGAATTCAAATAGGCAAGCTGTTTATCAGTCTTTATTGAGAAAGAAATTGGGGCAGTTGGCAATGCTCTAGTAAACATTCTTAGTTTCAAGTACTACAGTGAGTCAGGCCAACCGTTCTAGCTAACGATTTCCAACTTTGAAGGAATTGTCAACATTTTATCACCATTTTTTGTCTATGAGGAATCAACTTTTTTCATATATGACCCTTAATAGCATTCAAAACTAAAATAGGAACATATATTTGCACTACAAATAAAAATGAAGTTCATTATATTTTGGGAACTTCTAAGGAATTCATCAGCATCTCAATTCAATTTAAATAGCACTTATTAAATGCCTATTATATAGAAAGTCCTGTGTTAGAATAAGGGAACTACAAATATAAATAAGGTATGGTCTTCATATTTCTGATATTTATATTTGAGAAGGGGTAGAGGGGCAAAGACTGCTTTAGATAGAGTTAAAATAACTTAGTTAAAGTTTTAGAACATAATTACTAGGGCATTTGGGGTGGCACAATGGATAGACTGTTTGCTGGTCTTGGACCCTTGCTACCTGTATGACCCATGGCAAACCATTCTGGTATTTTTGAAAGAAAACCCTAAATTGGATCACAAACAAGTTGGACATGATTGAAATGCTTGAACAATCAAACCATAATTACTGCATGTGTGGCTTTGGGAAAGTCACTTAAACCCTTGGGACATCCCCCAGTTAAGGATTAAACTAAATAACCTCTGAACTGCCTCCCTTTGGACATCTGATCCTATGGACCTTTCTCCACACAAACTTTGGCTGAAATAAACACATGAAAACATAATCTGTGTCTCTCTTGACACCTTGTGGCATAGTTCAACTTGTCCCATTAGTTCAGAATTTCTGGGAATCAGCAGCAGCATAAAACTTTGGAAAGAATTGAATTATTTTCATTGGAGTCCTTCACATAAATCTGAGCCTAAAAACAATTATTTCTACTCAGATACATTGTTATAAGCATTCCTATTCATAATTCAAGCAACTGCACTCTCATTAGCCTAGCAATTCTTTTTTGGTGGGGTGCCATAAATTTAGCTTTTCAGAAAATAATGAAACTTTATTGACTAAAGATAGAGCAGTCTTTTAATTTCCATAAATTATATGGCTGTTCTAGAATTTTAAAAAGGTAAAAGGATAGTCAAGGCCTTTCCCAAAATCTTAATGAGCAATATATGGCAGGAAGGCATGGAATCATGAAAAGACTGTTTGGGAGAAAATCAGAAGTTATGCAGTCTCAAGATTTAGTAATATGTTTTATTCAGAAGTTTAAATATTTTAAATCAGCCATCCCCACTTCCCCCCCAATAAAGCTGCCTAGTCAATGAAAAATTGTTCTAACTCTCCTGGAGATCTGCCCAGCACATAATGACAATTAAATATTCCTACAGTGAATAGTTATCATTTATTATCATAATTGGATTCCTGGCATTAGATCTTTTAGTAAACTGATTACTTAATTTTGTCCCAAGGATGCTGTATTACCTCCACAGGTAGTAAAAAATAGCAGAAAAACTGAAAAACTTCAAGTCAATCTCCAGGATCAAATCCAAAATGCTCCTTTATAATTTAGACCTCTCTCAACCTTTCCAATCTCTTTATGCCTTACCACACACGTGCTCTTTGATCTACTGACTCTGGCCTCATGGCTGTCCTATAAATTAGATACACTCTCTGGTTCCAGACATTCTCTGTGGCTGTCTCTCTCTCTTCATCTCTCTACTGATTTCCCTGACTTCCTTTAAACTCCAGGTAAAATTTCATCTTTTATAGGGAACCTTTCCCAGCCATTCTTAATTCTACTGCTTCATCTCTTTAAATTATTTCCTATTTATTCTGTTTATATTTTGTATATGTTTGTTTTTTGTGGGATTGCAAAATTCTTAAGGACAGAGACAATCTTTTGCCTCTTTTTTATCCTAGAACTTAGCACAGTGCCTGTTTGTGGTGAGCACTTGGAATATATTAGTTGACTGACATCAAAAAATTTAATAAAGGCTTATTATATACCAGGAAGGGGAATACAAATATATAGGTAAAAAGAAAGATACTATGTATCTAGTCCCCAATAGGTTAAAAAGTAAATGGTAAGAGATAATTTCCAATAAACACTCATTAAGAATGTAACCTAGGGATTTAAGCGTTTCCCACTCAGAATCATTCAAATCTAACCACAAAATAAGGAAGAAAGAAACTAGGAAAGTGAATAGAATCCCTGAAAACCTAGATGTGAGATACTTCTGGAGAAAATTGAATAGAGACAGAAAGGAATACATCTTTTTTTCCTGACAGTACATTACACCTACACAAAAATTGACCATGTATTAGGACATAAATACCTCATAATCAAATGAAGAAAGGCAGAAATAGTAAATGCTTCCTTTTTAGACCATAATGCAATAAAAATTATATTCAATAAAAGGCCAAGGAAAGAAAGATTAACGTCCAATAATCTAATTTTAAGAAATGAGTGAGTCAAACAACAAATGACAGAAACAATCCATAATTTCATCCAAGAGAATGACAATAATGAGACAATATGCTAAAACATATGGAATGCAGCAAAAACCAATTTCTTATGGGAAATTTTATATCACTAAATAGCTACATGAATAAAATAGAGAAAGAAGACATCAATGAGTTGGGCATACAAGTAAAAAAGCTAGGGAAAAAAAACAAATTAAAAACTCCCAATTAGATATCAAATTAGAAACTGAAACTCAAAGGAGAGATTAATAAAATTGAAACTAAGAAAAGTATTGAACTAATAAATAAAACTCAGATTTGGTTTTATGGAAAAAACAAAATAAATCTTTGGTTAATTTGATTAGAAAAAGAAAATTTAAAAAAAACCAAATCACCAGCATCAAAAATGAAAAGGGTGGATTTACCATAAATGAAAAAGAAATTAAAGCAATAATTAGGAGCTAGTCCAACTGTATGGCAGCAAATCCCACAAACCAACCAAGGTGGATGAATATTTACAAAAATACCAACTGCCCGGATTAACAGAAATGAAAATAAATTACCTAAATAGTCCCATTTTATAAAAAAGAAATTGATTTTTATTTTTTTTCATTTTTTAAAAAATGAACTCCCTAAGAAAAACTTTCCAAGGCCAGATGGATTCACAACTGAATTCTGCCAAACACTTAAAGAACAATTAATTTCAATACTCTATAAACTATTTAGAAAAATAGGTAAAGAAGGAGTCTAACCAAATCCCTTCTATGACACAGATATGGTACTCATATCTAAACCAGGAAGAACTAAAACAAAGAAAGAAAATTACAGATCAATCTCCCTAATGAATATTGATGCAAATTTTTAAATAAAATATTTGCAAAGAGATTACAGAAACTTATCATCATGATAATAGTCTGTGACCAAGTAGGATTCACAACAGGAATGCAGAGCTGATTCAATATCAGTGCAACTATTGCCATAATCAAACATATCAATAACAAAAGTAATAGAAATCATATGATCATCTCAACAGATGCAGAAAAGGCTTGTGACAAAATACAGTGCCCATTCCTATTACACTAGAGAGCATAAGGATAAAGGGACCTTTCCTTAAAGTAATTAGTAAAAAAAATAAAGTTGGTTTTATTAAAACCAACAGCAAGCATTATTTGTACATTATTTGAGAGAAATTCTATGCATTCTCAATAAGATCATGGGTGAAACAAGGAGGCCCATTATCACCACTATTATTCAACACCATACTAAAAATGTTGGCTTTAGCAATAAGAAAAGAAAAAAAGAAATTAAAGGAATTAGAATAGGCAATGAAGAAATAAAACAGTCACTGTTTGCAGATGGTATGATGATTATATTTAGAGAATCTTAGAAAATCATCCAAAAACTTACTGGAAAAAATTTACAACTTAGCAAAGTTGCAAAATATAAAATAAACCCATACAAATCATCAACATTTCTGACAAAGCCCATTAGCAAGAGAAAGAAAGAGAAATTCCAATAAAAAAAAACTATAGACAAAATAAAATATTTGAGTGTCTACCTCCAAGACAAACCCAAGAAATACATGAACACAATCCTAAAAAAAAAACTTCTCACACAAATAATTTCAGATCTAAACAATTGAAAAAATAATGATTGCTTATGGGTAGGCTGAGCTAATATAATAAAAATGACAATTTTGCCTAAATTGATCTACTTGTTCAGTGCCCTACCAATCAAACTGCCAAAAAATATTTTATAGACCTAGAAAAAAATAATAAAATTCATCTGGAAGAATAAAAGGTTAAGAATATCAAGGGAATTAATGGAAAATAAAGTACAAAGGATGGTGGCTTAGCAGTACCAAACTTGAAACTTAGGAATTTATACAATTTATCTTGCTGCACAAGAAAAATTATATCAAACAGGAAAAAAGTGAGAAAGAAAATAAAATCCAAGCAAACAAGAAGAAGAGTGAAAATGCTATGTTGTGAACCACACTCAGTTCCTACACTCCTCTCTGGGTGTAGATGGCTCTCTTCATCACAAAATCATTGGAACTGCTTTGAATCACCTCACTTTTGAAAAGAGCCACATCCATCAGAATTGATCATCATATAGTCTTGTTGTTGCCATCTACAATGACCTCCTGGTTCTGTTCATTTCACTCAGCATCAATTCATATAAGTCTTTCAGGCCTCTCTGAAATTATCCTGATGTTTGTTTCTTACAGAAAAATAATATTCCATAACATCATATATCATAATTTATTCAGCCATTCTCCAACTGATTGACATCCTCTCAGTTTCCAGTTTCTTGCCACAAACATTTTTTGCAGATGTGGGCCCTTCTCCTTTTTTATGATCTCTTTGAGATACAAGCCCAGCAGAGACACTGCTTGATCAAAGGGTATGCATAGTTTGATAACTCCTTGGGCATAATTCTAAATTGCTCGGGTCAGTGAGGTGGTGCAGTGGATAGAACACCAGCCTTGAAGTCAGGAGGACCTGAGTTCAAATCTGGCCTCAGACACTTAACAGTCCTAGCTGTGTGACTCTGGGCAAGTCACTTAACCCCAATTGCCTCAGCAAATAAATAAATAAATTTAATTTAATTTAAAAAAAAACAAGTTTAATAATTCTAAATTGCTCTCCAGAATGGTTGAATCTGTTCACAATTCTGCCAACAATGTATTATTTTTCCTGTAAGCTTAGCCAATCTGAGAGGTGTATAAACAGACAATTTTAAAGCCATCTATAGTTATGTGAAAAAATATTCTAAATTGATTAGAGAAATGCAAATTAAAACAACTCTGAGGTACTATCTCACACATTTCTGATTGGGTAAGATATCAGGAAAAGATAAAGATGAATGTTGGAACGGATGTGGAAAAACTAGAACACTAATGCATCGTGAAAAGATCCAAACCATTCTGGAGAGTAATCTGGTACTATGCCCAAAGGACAATCAAACTGTTCATACTCTTTGCCCCAGCAGTGCCACTGCTGAGTCTGTTTCCCAGAAAAGGGAAAAGGATTCATATATGCTAAAATGTTATGTAGCAGCTATTTTTATAGTAAAAAAAATGGAAAATGAGTAGAGGTCCATCAATTGATGGAATGGCTGAATAAACTGTGGTATATGAAGGTAATGTAATTATTATAGTTCTATAAAAATGATGAATAAGCTGATTTTAGGAAGACCTGGAAAGATTTATAAGAATTGATGCTGAATGAAACAAGCAGAACCAGAAATACATTGTACACTTTTACAGCAACAATGTGCGATGATCAATTATGAAAGACATCTCAGTGGTTCAGTGATCCAAAGTAATCCCAATAGACTTTGGATAGAAAATGCCATTTGCAACCAGAAAAAGAACTATGGAGATTGAAAGTAAATCAACACATGCTATGCTCACTTCTTTTTCCCATTTGTTTGTTTTTTTTTCTCTCCTATGGTTCTTCACTTTTATTCTGATTTTTCTCTCCCAACATGATTCATAAGACAATGTGTCTTAAATAATTTTTTTTTTAAAAACAGAATGCAACCCTGGTTATTATTTATGGTACTGTTTAGGCTTAACCCTTACCTGGTAGATAGAATGAAATCTTGCTGTCTGGTTTTGGAGAAGAGAGATATACACAATTCTATATACTCGTTTACAAATCTGAAAAGATCTGACAAATTTTCTCCTTTTAAAAGTTCTCTTACCAGCACCTACTCTCTGGTAGGCCATTATCATGGAACCATCAGTCTTTCCATGAAATTAGGAATCATGACTAAGGAGCAGTTTATAAAATACTCAGATTCAAAACCTGGTTACAACCATTGTAACAAAAATAAATAATAACAATGGTTAGTGATGATCTGAAGGGCTGAAGAACACAAAAGATTCATGTTCTTATCACATAAAAGCTTATCTTCTTGACACTAGCATTTTACTCATATTATCATATTTCAATAAGACACTGAACTTCACTGAAAAACAACCTGAGAGAGGGATGGAAAGGGACATTGTAAATGCAAGCAAGCTGTAACACAAAGTTTAAAACAAAGCAAATGAAACAGTTTTACCTTCAAAAAGTTTATATTCTACTGAGGAAGAACACACAGAATGATAAACATACACAAAATATCTACCGAGTAAATAAAAGTAATTTGGGGTTTGGGGAAACACTAAAAATTAGTGAAATCAAAAAAGGTTTTCCATAGGGGCTAGTACTTGAGATGAGCTTTCAGGGAATACTAGGGTAGATGCTATAAAAAAAAAAAACAACTAAAATTTATATAGTGCTTTGAAGTATGAAAAGCATTTGACCAACAGTATCTAATTTAGCCTCACAACAATCCTGGAAAACAGGTATTATTATTATCTCTATTTTACAGATGAGGAAACTGAGGCATGCAGTGGTTAAATGATTTATCCAAAGTCACATAACTAGCAACTGTTTAAGGCTGGATTTGAATTCAAGTTTTTTAAATTCCAGATCTAGCATAAGGGGAATCTTTTCAGGTATGGAGAACAGTCTGTATGAAAGCATGGAAATGGGAAATAGAATGTTTTAAATGTCAGAATAATTTGTGTTTTATCTAGAATCTTTTGATCTGGAGAGTGACATGGTCAAACTTGTACTTCAGGAACATCAATCTGCAAATTCTATAGCTTACAGATGAAAGAGAGGAGAGACAATTGGCAGGGAATATAATTAGAAGGGAATTATGAAGTATGGTAATGTCTGTTTAAGTGGAAAGAAGGAGTGGATATGAGAGATGTGTGAAAATGGAAACAATCAAGGTTTGGCAACTGATTGGATTTGGGGGTGAAAAGAATTGAGGAACAATTAAGCTGAATTCAAGGCTCTGAACCCAAGTGACTAGAAGAATGGTTTTGTCCTTGATAAAAATATGTATGGAAATTAGGGGGAGGTAAAGATAGTATGGGTTCAGAAATGATGGGATAATGATTTATGCTTTTATACATGGTGAGTTTGAGATGCTTCTGGGACATTAAGATAGTAGCCCAAAACAATTAGTTATGTAAGATTGTGCTCAGATAAGAAATGAAGTTATTTGGAACTAAATTTGGCAGTCATATTGGTAGAGATGATACTTGAACATACAGGAGCTGATAAGAACACTACAGAAAAATGTAGAAGATAGATATTCCCAGACATAGTCTTGGTGTATATCCATACAAAAGGAGTAAAATGATTCAGCAAAGGATTTTGAGGAGACATAGGGCAAGTAAGAGGAGAAACAGAACAGTTGACTGTCTGAAAAAATTACAGAGGAATGCTCAAGAGAAAGGGATAGTCAACAAAGTCACAGAGGTGAAGGCAGATCAAGGAAAACATTGGATTTGTTAATTAGAAGCCCACTGACAATCTTGGAGAGAAGAGACTGAGTTGAATTTGGGGATATGAAACCTAAATTTAAGAGGATTGAGAAGTGAATGAGAGAAATAGACAAGGAGACCATGGAAAACAGTTTCATCTAAATGTTGACTCATGAAATGGAGAGGAATGAGAAGGGATATTCCAGTAAAATGAAGTTTGTTTTGTTTTTCCAAAAATATTAAAAGCTTAGATATATTTTCCAGAAAGGAAGAAATCAGTGAATAAAGGACATTAAAGATAATTAAAGGAAAGGAGATAATCAAAAGGATAATATAGAAAAGGAACATATGGTATCAAGGTTGGCTTTGGCAAAAATGTTCATTGTTTCTTTCAAGTTTGGATCATAATTGCACATGTTTAACCCATATTAGATTGCTTGCTGACTAGGGAGGAGAAACAGAGGAAGGGAGGGAGAAAAATTTGGAATACAAGGTTTTGCAAAAGTGAATGTTGAAATCTATCTTTGCGTATATTTGGAAAAGCTATTATAAAAAAAAGATTGGATCATAGATTATAGATTAATGGATCAAGAAATGGAAGAACCTTTGATACCATCTAATCCAACACTTTCATTTTATAAAGGAGACTAAATCAAATAAAAAGAAAATTGCAAGAAGCTATTATTAGTCCCATTTACAGGTGAGCCAGTTGAGACTCAAAGAAATTTTTTAAGTGCAGCGAAGTCAGGACTACAATCCAGGTATCCTATCTTGAATATGATTTTCTTTCTACTGTATGATTTGGGGTATACGTGCCTTTATTATGGAAGAACCAAGCTCCCTGAATTGTCTTTTTCCTCTGACTGTTGTGAATTCACAGATACATAATAGAAATGTAAAGATATCCGGGCCAATACTTTTGTTTTACATTTACAGAAACTAAGGCTTAGAAAAATTAAGTGGCACACCAAAGAGCAAGTGGTTAGTAAGTGGATTTAATTCTTAATCCAGGATTTTTCAATATAGTCAGAATTGTCTCTCCAACTCATTTTCAAATACGCAAAAAAACACTTCAAAGTCAAATATACTTATACCAATGGACCCACCAATTATTTTAATTAATCTAAGCTAGGGAATCTTGTGATTAACACTTAAAAACTGACTTACTGTAAAGGTTAGTAAATGAATGAATATACAAATAAATGCATCCTTGTCTTTGAGAAAATCAAAATTTTAAAAATTTCAAATTTATATAACAGATAACATTATTTCCTTAGAATTCAAGACATGATACAGTTCTTTGCAGTAAACACTTCTCTGGTGTGTTCAATTATTTGTTTACAGATTATTGATTTGACAAGCCAGGGAGGGAGGCTTGAAGACTAAATTTTTAAAAGCTACAATAAGATGAAGTTGAATCAGGAAGAAAAAAAAAACATCTCTGTGATTATAATTTCTGCCACTGATAAAGTGATTCGGGCTCTAAAAATATGATTTATCTTCAGTTTTTAGGAACACAATCAAAAAACCTTCATTTTATCATTATAGACCAAATTCAAGATAATGATATTTATAATTCTTGCCTTATCTATCTTGAAAGCTCAAAATGTATAAATTTCATGTTATCATACCATGATATCTGCCCTGATTAAAAATGATGCTAAAAACCTGAAATAACTCATTTCTTCCTACAAGGGTGTAGGAGATGCTGTTCAGAGGATCCGAGATATAAATGTGGAGACAAAAGGGAAACATCTGATAGGAAACTTCTGTTTTTTCTTCAAATGATAAAAGAATTGGAGTAGCTTACAAAGAGAAGATTTGGAATTGATACTGTGGGAATTGTGATAAAGAGACAACTAGTTAGGAAAGGGTTTAGATGATTACTATGAAGCAGAGAAGGACCAGTAGAGATTAGACTTGGAATCTATTTGTCATCTTCTCCAACACTGAGTAGCATGCATACATCTCTTTGTTTTATTCTTCTCTTGGTATTAATGATCAGAGAGTTATCAATCAGGATGACATAAAACAAGACCTTTGCTGTCATATCTTTTTGTTGTTGCTGTTTAATCATTTTCCACTTATCTGACTCTTCATGAATCCATTTGGAGTTTTCTTGGTAAAGATATTGAAGTGTCACCATTTCCTTCTCATTTTACAGATGAAGAAACTGAGGCAAACAGGGTTAAGTGACTTGCCCAGGGTCTCACAGCTCCTTAGTGTCTCACGTCAGATTTGATTGACTCCAGGCCTAATGTTCTATTCTCTGTGCCATCCGGTTGCTCCCTCCCCCAGATCATTTTGTATAATCTCCTAATTGGTCTCCCTGCCTGAGTCTCTCCTTTCTCTAATCTATTCCCTGGAGATGCAGCTTTCAAATTTATATTCTTCACATACAATTCTGGAAGCTCCGGGAGATTCCTCTTGTTTCCAGGATAAAATACCAACTCCTTTGTTTGGCATTTAAAGCCTTTCATAATCCGGTTGTGGCTTACATTTCCAGGCTTACTACTTTTCTCTATTCCACACACACCATGTTCTAGCCGCATTCTTGCTCTTCCCTGTAAGTGACATTTCATTTCCTATTTCTAAACCTTCAAAAAGCTGTCTCCCATGCTTCATGTTTATTCCCTTCCTCCTCACTCATGCCTTTTAGAATGTCAACTTCCTTCAAGGCTTGGCTCAAATGACACATCCTAAATAAGACCTGAGAGACAGTGAGATGATACGAGAATTCCCCAGGCTCTGGATTTAGAGTCAGGAAGATTCATTTTCTTGAGTTCAAATCTGTCCTCACATGCTTACTAGGTGTGTGACACTAAGTAAGTCACTTAACTCTACCTCAGTTTCCTCATCTGTAAAATGAGCTGGAGAAGAAATGGGAAACCAGTCCAGTATCTTTGCCAAGAAGATTCCTAATGGGATCAACAAAAGCCAAACATAACTGCAAAACACTGAACAACAAAATAATAAAAAATAATAGTTTGCATTTATATAGTACTTCAGGTTTGCAAAGCACTGTATACATATTATCTCATTTTATTTTCATGACAAGCTGAGGGAATAGGTGCTATTATCATCCTCATTTTGCAGATAAAACTACTGGAGTCCTTAATTTATCACCCCAAGTAGAATCTGCGAACTTTCAACTTAAGTACTATTTCCTTTGTCTTCTGTTTGCATTTGTGATGAGAATATCAAGATTGATTCAATTCTATTCAGCCTCCTTGGTCAATTGTCCATTTAGAATACTGCCACTTAAGTTAATGTATATACTTCACATAATGTATACAGATATTGGGTCTAATATACCTAGATTTTGTGATTAAAATACACTCTGGCTCTAGTTTGCAAAAGACCACACAGAAAAAAGGGCCATTTTTTTTCATTTTTCTTTGTTTCATGAAGAAAAGGCTACCAGTGCCAACTAACCTCTCTTTGTTCTTAACTTGGCTGAGCCTAGTAAAGCAGCTATAGTAGTCAGGCATAGGGATTATATTTGATATCTTTGCTGCATCATGAAATCAGCTACAGCCTTCACTTTTCTGGCATAATCTCTACAAACTCAGGATTACTGCTGTGCCATGCTGAGGCAGCTGATGAGCCTTTTGTTAAAGTTCTCCCTCCTTTCTCTGATTTTATCATATTAACTACATCCTTGATTTGTGCCCCGTATCTCCAATATGCTCCCACTCAGAGCTCTGGGAAATTCTTTTAGCAGAGTCCCAGAATATGTCAACATGGTGGAATGAGATGACAGAAGTCAGAGTGACTAGTTTTTTAAATCACTTCTCAGGCATAAATATGAAACTTTGGAAGGCTTATTAACTTTTTCAGACATTAAATAATTCTAAGGTAGGGGCTCAGTCTAGAATTCTGGAGTCCTTGAATCTGAGTGAAAATAATTTACATATTTTCTTTCACTCACCTCTAATTGAAATTAAGCATTTTTTCATTCCCCATCATTACTTTCCTCAACAGCACTGGAGGCATGTGAGTAGATAATGAGCAAAGAAAAATGGTGACACACAATGAGAAAATATAACAACGGAAGGAAAAGTGAGAAAACATTCTCAATTTTCTTCCTTAGCTCTTTAAAAGTCTAAAAGCATTTTCTTCAATTATTAAAAAAAAAAGAAAAAAAAAAGAATAACATTATTCTGTAAAGGTGCATACAGATTGCCAAAGAAGTCTACACCACACAGAAAAGGTTAAGAATTCTTGCTGTAAAGTTAATTTCTATACTATTATGATTTTTTTTCTTTGTCTAGATCTCTAATTTCATCAGAGTAGGCAGTTTCTTGGTAAGGAAACCCTCTCTACTTGGCAGATCAATAAATGATCTAGAGTTCATTGCCTTAGAGCTGCATAAGGCCCATAAAATCATTTGATGTGGCCCTGCCAAGGCAACCATAGGCAGTGAGGAGCTGGAAGCTAGGTACAACAACTTCTCCCTGTTTGAGTTCTAGAAGTTAATAATTTTGCATAGAACACAAATGATGTTATAAATATCAAAATAGCCCTTGGCAGAAAAAAAGATCCCTACTTCTGGCTTAGAGCAAAGCTTCTTAAACAGCATATCACAACTCCACGTGGGTTGATCAATTGGATGTTAGGTTCATAAAAAATTTAGCAATAGTAAAATATACCAAATATTCCACCTAGATTTAATTCTTTATGTAAAAATAAACAAGCACAGGCACCTCAGTATGCAAATTTGTTTTCATCTTTAATAAATGATAAAATGTATACCAAAGGTTTTTTTTAAAATAAATTTTTTATGATTTATTATAATTAAAGTATAATTTTTGTTTTTTTATATTTTTGGGAGTAGAAATCATATGACTTAATGCATTAATACATCAAAGAAATACAAATTATTTTCACTGAAAATTAAGAAAAGGAATATGATTTTCCTTTTTAACATGTTTCATTTATGTGTGAAGATTGGTACCAACATGGAATACCTGTATGGTGTCATAGAACAACTATTGAGTTTGGAAGCAGAGTTATTTGGCGCTGCAATTTACTATCTTATATAACTTTGAGCAAATGATTTGATCTCTGCCAGTCACACTCTCTTCGATATGAAATGAGGAGATTGCCTTAGATCCAGTTTCTTAAACTGCGATTTGTAAACCCACATAGGTTTTATAACTAAATAGAGCGTTTGCAAAATTATGATTTGTTATCAGTAAATGTTTTATTTGTATAACTATTTTATACGCCTATATAACTGGGCTCACATAAAAATTTCTTGGGTGAAAAAGTTTAAGAAGATTTTGTTATGTTGAATTTGAATATTCCTTCCAGCTTTAGAACCTACTTTGTTTTCATTCCCCACCATTACTTTCCTCAACAGCACTGGAGGCATGTGAGTAGATAATGAGCAACGAAAAATGGTGACACACAATAAGAAAATATAACAAAGGAAGGAAAAGTGAGAAAACATTCTCAATTTTCTTCCTTAGCTCTTTAGAATTCTAAAATTGCTAAGGAAATGAGCATGTACACAGCAGTAGTTCCCTAATGTCCTTTTAATGGTTTCTCATTTTACTTTATCCTCCCCTACAATAACTCTTAGATGGATTAGTTTCCTTAATGCCTCATACTTCAGGTGGTTCAAAATAAAATTAGTTACTATCTAAACCAAAAGTTTTGCCAGGCTAATTTATATTCAGAAAAGGAAGGATTCTAAAATAGGAACTTTTGTTATTTTGTGTCAACTATGGATACCATCTCAGAATAATGTTTTTAACTGTAAAGTAAAATACAAAGGGTTACAAAAAAATCAATTATATTGAAATACAGTTAAAACATACACACATATGTGTATATATACCTACATATATTAAAATTTTCAGCTCTAGAGTAAAGTGAGATTGGATTAAAAGATGGCAGGCCCTCCCAAAAGCCTTCTAGATCTTCAGATCTCTCAGGATAATCTGTACAAAGGCTATATATTTAGCAACACAGTGAGTGATTAGATCTCTGATGAAGTAATAGAAACTTTAATGATAAGGAGAGCACATTCCCAAGTATTCAAATCCTACCCTGTGTATAACTGGGACTGGGATTTACTTTGGCATAAACTACCAAAGTAGATAAATTAAACAAATATAAAATTTAACTTTATTTGATAATATGCACTAAAGTTCAGTATAATTAGTTGCCAAGAAAATAAAGACAGTTATTAAAACTTATTAAAGAGATAGAAACTGTGTATGATATTAAGTGAAGCCCAAACTGAATTGTAAATCCTTGTAAACCACAGGATATGGGACAGGATTACAGAATAACCAAAATCTAGATGATGAAAACAATTAGACATCTGCTCACTCCTCAAAATCAATACCCATTTTTTTAAATGCTTATTTAGGTATGGAGCATGTGTTGCACATACTGTGCTAAGTGGTGAGTGTGAGACATCTTTAAAAAGTTTACCATCTTTCAGAGAAAACATAAGAATCAGACTGTTAAAAGCTAGAAGGAACTTTACGGATTATCTTGTCAGTAAGTGACAAATTTAGCTTAATCTGATCTCCTTATTTTTACAGATGAAGAAAGGAAGACCCAGGGAAGTTGCGATTTGCCCAAAGTCACATAAGTAGAGAATGTCCAAGGCAAGATTTAAAGTCAGGTCCTTTGACAATTCCTCTAACTCAGAGCCAGTAAATGCCAGGTCCCCTTGGAAGTTTACTCCACTCCTAGAGTCCACACATTGAACTTTACTCCACTGGCTTCTTCTACCCAGTGCATGTTGCCACCATGCCCATGGCTTCTCCCTGACTGGCTGGTTTCTCCCAGAGCTTCCACTTCAAGGAGGCTTCCTAGGCAGCATGTTTTCATTCCCTCCATACTGCATTCCTGACTCTCCCTGGACTTTTTTTTTTCAATAAATCCTGCCTTATTCTCCTTTAACCTTACCTTTGTGTTATGTCTTTTCTTATTACATTCCCTCTTTGTGATTGGGACTGTCTTTCTGCTTGTACTGTATTTGTATTCCTAGCCCTAAACAAAGTACCTGACACAAATACTTGTTGATTTCTATTTGACTGTATACATGCACTATTCAAATGTTGAATAGCCTAAAAGGGAGTAAGACAGGTGGAGAAAGCACCAAGATCAGATAATCTGCAGACTCTTCTCTAAATAAAGGAACAACCTAAAAGTTCCTAGCTTGGTATTTAAAAGACAATTAGCCCTTTAATTTAACCCAAACCTTTGGATAACTGCATCAAGTCTCCAATAGACATTCCTCCACTACCATTTTTAGGATTCTATACAAGTTCCTTTGTGAAATATTGATTTTCAAAAAAAATCATGAAGCTCACAGAAACTTTTATATTTAAAAAAAAAAAAAAAACCTAGAATATGTAAAGTCCTTGGCTGCTAAAGGCTACTAAGAAGATTAGGAACAAATGGCAGGCCAATGCATTAAAACCTTAAAAGTAGCATCCCTATGCCAATTATGAAGCAATTTGACTTTTACTATTTTAAAAGCTGAGATCTTCAGATGCATAATGTGAAATGAGAAGAGTTGTAGAGATCAAGACCATTTATGCAGAAACTGTGGAATTTCAAGTTCTCAGAGTTATCAAAAGAGTACCTCCTCTTCATCTGTTTCAGAGAAGGGAATAATTAATCCTCTCTAACCTCCTGCCCCTGTACATCTAGGGTCAAGAAAATTAGGTGATTTACTTAAGGTTACATAATAAGTCATAGTATAAGAAATGATCCATTTAGATTCCATACACTATTCCAATTAGTATTAATCAGTTTTATTTTTTACATAAATCATGTAGGGGTGGATATGTTCTTATAGTGGGTTTCATGATGTTCACTTGTCTAAAGAGGACCATGGACCCTTTAATAAAGTGCCCTTGGCTCAGAACTCTACCTGTCATTTTTTTAAAATTGTAGATTGGACAATTTTAATTTCCACAGTGCTTAGGTGGCACTGGGACACAGGTCTCTTGATTGCCATTCCATTTTTTTTTTTACTACATTTAATTATCCATGAAACATGCAAAACAAACTATGTTAAGGGAAATAAGAATGGGCATAAACATTTCATAAGTTGGCCTTGATAAGGGAGCAGGTTGCTAGTGCTTTTATCACAGGACAACTTATTTAAAGTTTGTTTGGTTTATTAATTTGACAAAGATTCAGTGAATGGCCATGTCTTATGACTATGTGATCACGATTGTGCCCCTGAGATGGAAACTGAGCCCTTAATTTATAATAATTTCCACTTTAGGTGTGCTATTATGCAATTTTTAAAGTATAAATGAATAATGAAATCCAATTATATTTCTTTCTTTTTCCCCTTGTGACTCCCATCCTATACAAAAAAAAATAATAAAAGTGAACTGAAATCTTAATCAGGAAGCTTGAGCCAGGAAGTTTATAATCAAGATGTATTGAAGATTGTACCTTTTTATTACCTGAAACTATCAGAATTGTACCAAATTAGCTTTTTGCAAATCTTCAATTTAAATTTGCAGCACTCTAGAGTATGACTTGATAGCAGTGTGTGTGAATCTAAAAATAATAGGCAAAGCAATCTGTGGAAATTTTAAAATAAAATATAACACATTGATATCTAAATAGTGCGGCTAAAGCAATGCTATAATATCAAATAAATCTTCCTTTAATTTCAATATTATACTAAAACAAAAGGATTAAAAATAAATACAGGGCACTCCAAAGGTCTTACTGCCATATTAGACAATCTTATGAGTTATTAAATTATTATTAATAAGCTAACATTTAAACAACTGCATTATTATTAAACCATTATTTTTATTATGATCCAGTATTATTAAGCTGTTATTTAAGCTATTGAAGTTAAAATGGCACCAAGACTTGTGGGACACTGTTTATATATGTGTAAATACTACAATGTTAAGAACTTATATTTTTTTGGCATGGGGAATTCATCCACTGATGAAGATTATGAGCCCATATATACCTTGTTACCTTAGGGAATTAGTTGCATCTCAGAGAGATTAAGTGCTCATTTTAAGGACATAGCTAATGAGCCAGTGGTAGGATGTGAACCCAGCTCTGATTCCAACCCCTGCATTTCATTCATTATGTCACATTATATAATATCCATATGTGCATGTGCCTCTTTAATATGTGGCATGTTTATACATATATCATGTCATATATATATATATGCATATATATATATATATATATGTAATTCCATTTTAACATAGTACATATTTTTCCACTTATGGGGGCTATATATTATTTAATTTGTTTCTCAGATAAATATAATATCTATTTTATTCCCTATCCCATTGTTAATTAAATATTAAATTATTCTCTATTACATTGTTAATTTTTAAAAAGTAGAAATATCTACCCTATAGTCCATATTATAAAGATCAAAAGACCTCATGGATTGTGACCTATATACCCAAATAGAATAGGTCAGTCTGGCTAAAACAAATGAAATTATATTAATTTCAGTTATTTATAAGTTTCAGTTAATTGTGCTAATATCAAAGAGTTAAAAATAAATACAAGATATCCCAAAGGTCATGGCCATAACACAGAGAATGACAGATTTAAACAATATACTGCTAAGTCAACTTATGGAGTAGTATCTCATAAAGTGATTTGGCACTATTGATCAGATAAATGCAAATTAAGACAACTATGAGATACCACTACACACCTGTCAGATTGGTTAAGATGACAGGAAAAGATAATGATGAACGTTGGAGGGGATGTGGGAAAACTGGGACACTGACACATTGTTGGTGGAACTGTGAATGGATCCAACCATTCTGGAGAGCAATTTGGAACTATACTCAAAAAGTTATCAAACTGTGCATACCATTTGACCCAGTAGTGTTTCTACTGGGCCTATATCCCAAAGAGATCTTAAAGGAGGGAAAAGGACCCACATGTGCAAAAATGTTTGTGACAGCCCTTTTTGTAGTGATAAGAAACTGGAAACTGAAAAGATGTCCATCAATTGGAGAATGGTTGAATAAATTATGGCATATGAATGTCATGGAATATTATTGTTTGGTAAGAAATGGCCAGCAGGATGATTTCAGAGAGGCCTGGAGAGACTTGCATGAACTGATGCTGAGTGAAATCAGAAGAACCAGGAGAACATTATACACAGCAACAAGGCTATATGATGATCAATTCTGATGGACATGGTTCTCTTCAGCAATGATGTGATTCAAACCAGTTCTTATTGTTCAGCGATGAAGATAGTCATATACATCCAGAGAGAGGCCTGAGGGAACTGAGTGTGAACCACAACACAACAACACATCATTTTAATGCTTTCTGTGAATATTTGCTTGCATTTTGTTTTCCTTCTTAGGTTTTTTTTCTTTCTTCCTAGATCTGATGTTTCTTGTGCACTAAGATAACTGTATAGATATGTATACATTTATTGGATTTGTCATAATTTAACATATTTAGCATGTATTAGATTACCTGCCATCTAGAGGTGGGGGGAGTGGGGGGAAGGAGGGGAAAAGCTTGGAACAAAAATAAAAGTTTTGCAATGGTCAATGTAGAAAAATCACTCATGTTTTATAAATAAAAAGCTTTTAATAAAAAAAAAATAAAGTGATTTGGTCACTGTCTGGGTCTTCATTGACTCAGATTGAAAGTAAATACCAGTCATTTCACTTTGGCCAAAAACCCTGAGGGTCTTACCCTCCCAAATTCATTCATTCAATTATTTATTTAATTCATATTTTTTGGACTACACTAGAAGAGATTCTTGCCTCAATGGCTACCTAGCCTTTTTTTCCTTTCTTTTTCTTTTTAAAAAAATGTATTTATTGGGGGCGGGGCCAAGATGGCAGAGTGAAAAGGTGACTCTCTGTGTCCTCCTCCGATCTTCTCTCAAATCAACAATAAAATAAGCCTCTAAACTGATCTTGAAGTCAATGAACTCAGAAATATTTGGACACTGCTTGCTGATATCTCTGAAGAACTTCACATCAGGTTTGTCTAACTGGGATAGAGAGATAAACAGAGGACTCCAGTGTAGGCCGGAAGTAAGGGTGGGACTCAGCCCAACTCATCGAGGCAGAAATTTCAAACTCCAAACTCCAAATTCCAAACACCTAGAGTTTATCTGAGGCACTCAGGACTCTCTGCCCTGATTGGGGGCAGGTGTTCTGGCAGACTTGCCTTGTTTAAGGAGTAATTCGGACTTAATCCTAGCCCCCACCGGCCCAGCACCTTAAGTTAATTCGCCGAAGTGCCCCAGGGCAAAGATCTTCAGCCACCATTTTTTTTCCCTACCTTAAAGAGATATCCACGCTGTCTAAAAAGAAATGAAGAAGCAAAAGAGAGCTCTCGCCATAGACAGCTTTTATCGAGAAAAAGAAGGGATGATCCCAAATCCTGAGTTTCCTTTAGACAAAATTCCAGAAGAAGTTATTAACAACCATCACTGGTCACTTTTTCAAAAGGCCTTTCTGGAAGGTTGCATAAAGAAACTCAAAAGAGAGCTGGAGGATAAATGGGAAAATAAACTGAAATCAGGGCAAGAAGGATATGATGCCCTGCAAAAGAGATATGAAAAAGACACCAATTCATTGAAAAATAAAATTAGTGAAGTGGAAAAAGAGTGCAATGAACAAAAAAATTCAATTGGCCATTTACAAAAGGAGGTTAAAAAGGTAACTGAAGAAAACAACACTTTAAAAATAAGAAATGAACAAAGGAAAGTGAATGATTCAATAAGACTTCAAGAATCAGTCAAACAAAAACAAAAAAAATGAAAAATTAGAAGAAAATATGAAATATCTCCTAGGAAAAACAACTGACTTGGAAAATAGATCTAGGAGAGACAATCTAAGGATTATTGGACTTCCTGAAAGCCATGATGAAACAAAAAATCTAAACACTATCTTCCAGGAAATCCTGAAGGAAAACTGCCCTGAGATTGTAGAATCAGAAGGCAAAATCACCATTGGAAGAATTCACCGATCACCTCCTGAAAGAGACCCCCAAATTAAAACCCCAAGGAATATCGTGGCTAAATTTCAGGACTATAGCACCAAGGAAAAGATTCTGCTAGCAGCTAGAAAGAAACAATTCAAATAATGAGGATCAATAATTAGAATCACACAGGATCTGTCAGCCTCCACATTGAAGGATCGAAGGGCCTAGAACCAGATATCCCGAAGGGCAAAGGAACTTGGATTACAGCCAAAAATAACCTATTCAGCTAGAATGAGCATTATCCTCCAGGGAAGAAGATGGTCATTCAATGATATAGGTGAATTTCACCTATTTCTAATGAAAAGACCAGATCTGAACAAAAAATTCGACACCCAAACACAGAACTCAAGAGATGCATAAAAAGGTAAAAAGGAAAGGATTCTTGAGAACTTTATTTCTGCTAGGGGGATACTTAAAGTTTGGGGGTATAATTAACTAGATATTACTTTGATAATATGAAAAAGAGAACTAGAGGGGGAAAGGTTGTCATACTGGGGAAAAGAGGGAAAAAGTGGTAAAATAAGATCTAAAAAAAAAAGGAGGTAAAAACAAGGTAAAATCTCTTGAAGAGGCAAAGAAAACCTAATATAATTGAGAGAAAGAGGGGAGGGAGATGAGCATTGTGTAAATCTTACTCTCATCAGGTCGGGCTCTAAAAATGTATATCAGACATTTGATTTCACATAGAAACTTGTCTGTTGCTAGAGGGAAGTGGGAGGAAAAGGAGGAAAAGTAAGGGCTAAACTAATAGAAGGGAAAATAGAAGAATCAGGGGAAAGTAGTAAAAACAGGGGGAGGGGATCTAAAGGGTGGTGGATTGTTTGGGAGAGGGGGTCATCAAAAGCAAAGTACTGAGGAGGGGGGGAAGGGAGAAAGGGGAAAGGAAAGGGGAACACATAACTTGGGTAAATAAGATGGCAGGAAATAAAGAATTAGTTATTCTAACTGTGAATGTGAATGGGATGAACTCTCGCATAAAGCGGAAGCGGATATCAGACTGGATTAAGAACCACAATCCCACAATATGTTGTCTACAAGAAACACATCTAAAACATAGTGACACATATAGGATGAAGGTAAAAGGCTGGAACAGAAAATATTTTGCCTCAGGTGAACAAAAAAAAAGCAGGGGTAGCAATCCTTATCTCAGATCAAGTAAAAGCCAAGATAGATCTAAGCAAAAGAGATGAGGAAGGAAACTATATTTTATTAAAGGGTACCATAGATAATGTAGCAATATCTATACTAAATATATACGCACCAAGTACAATCGCATCCAAATTCCTAGGGGAGAAATCAAGAGAGATGCAAGAAGAAATAGACAGCCAAACGATACTAGTGGGAGATCTCAACCTTGCTCTCTCAGAATTAGATAAATCAAAGCACAAATAAACAAGAAAGAAACTAGGGAGATAAAGCAATTGTTAGAAAAGTTAGGTATGATAGATCTATGGAGAAAGTTGAATGGAGACAGTAGGGAGTTTACTTTTTTCTCAGCAGTCCATGGAACCTATACAAAAATTGACCATGTGTTAGGGCATAAAAACCTCAAAATCAAAGGCAGAAAGGCAGAAATAGTAAATGCATCCTTTTCAGATCATGATGCAATAAAAATCACATGCAATATAAGGCCAGGAGAAAATAAACCAAAAGTTAATTGGAAATTAAATAATCTAATCCTGAAGAATGAATGGGTGAAAGAGCAAACCATAGACACAATCAACAATTTCATCCAGGAGAATGACAATAAGGAGACAACATACCAAAAGTTGTGGGATATGGCTAAAGCGGGTATAAGGGGCAATTTTATATCTCTAGATGCTTACTTCCAAAAAATATAGAAAGAAAAGATCAACGAATTGGGCTTATTATTAAAAAAACTAGAAAAAGAACAAATTAAAAACCCTCAATTAAACACCAAATTGGAAATTCTAAAAGTAAAAGGAGAAATTAACAAAATTGAAAATAAGAAAACTATTGAATTAATAAATAAAACTAAGAGTTGGTTCTATGAAAAAACTAACAAAATAGATAAGCCTTTAGTTAATTTGATAAGAAAAAGGAAAGAGGAAAATCAAATTGTTAGTCTCAAGAATGATAAGGGAGAACTTTCCTCCAATGAAGAGGAAATTAGAGCAATAATTAGGAGTTACTTTGCCCAACTTTATGCCAGTAAGTTTGATAATCTAAATGAAATGGAGGAATATCTACAAAAATATAGATTGCCCAGGTTGACAGAAGAGGACATAAATTATTTAAATAGCCCCATATCAGAAAAAGAAATAGAACAAGCTATTAATCAACTCCTTAAAGAAAAAATCTCCAGGGCCAGATGGATTTACATGTGAATTCGACCAAACATTCAAAGAACAATTAATTCTAATACTACACAAACTATTTGAGAAAATAGGGACAGAAGGTATACTGCCAGAATCCTTCTGAGAGACCGATATGGTGCTGATAGCTAAACCAGGTAGGGTGAAAACAGAGAAAGAAAACTGTAGACCAATTTCCCTAATGAATATTGATGCAAAAATATTAAATAAGATATTAGCAATGAGATTACAGAAAGTCATCCCCAGGATAGTACACTATGACCAAGTAGGATTTATACCAGGGATGCAGGGCTGGTTCAATATTAGGAAAACTATCAGCATAATCAATTATATTAATAACCAAACTAACAAAAACCATATCGTTATCTCCATAGATGCAGAAAAAGCCTTTGATAAAATCCAACACCCTTTCCTATTAAAAACACTAGAAAGTATAGGAATAAATGGGCTTTTCCTTAAAATGATCAGTAGCATCTATTTAAAACCATCAGCAAGGATCCTATGTAATGGAGACAAACTAAAACCATTCCCAATAAGATCAGGAGTGAAACAAGGCTGCCCACTGTCACCATTACTATTTAATATTGTATTAGAAATGTTAGCTTTAGCAATAAGAGAAGAAAAAGAGATAAAAGGAATCAGAGTAGGTAATGAAGAAATCAAATTATCACTCTTTGCAGATGACATGATGGTATACTTAGAGAACCCTAGAGACTCAACTAAAAAACTACTAGAAACAATTCACAACTTCAGCAAAGTGGCAGGATTCAAAATTAATCCACATAAATCATCAGCATATTTATATATTACCAACAAAGTTCAGCAGCAAGAGATACAAAAAGAAATTCCATTCCAAATAGCAGATGACAGGATAAAATATTTGCGAATCTATCTGCCAAGGAAAAGTCAGAAACTATATGAACTAAATTACAAAACACTTTCCACACAAATAAAATCAGACCTAATCAATTGGAAAAATATTAAATGCTCATGGGTATGCAGAGCGAACATAATAAAAATGACAATACTACCCAAACTAATGTACTTATTTAGTGCTATACCAATCAAACTCCCAAGAAATTATTTTACAGATCTAGAAAAAATAGTAGCAAAGTTCATTTGGAAGAACAAAAGGTCAAGGATTTCAAGGGGATTAATGAAAAAA
>JAJPUD010007054.1:42108-54208 GCA_023553655.1 Myrmecobius fasciatus
CAGAATGAGGCCTTTTTATCAGAATGAGGCCTTTTTATCAGAAGATGGTCTTAATTTTTAAAAAGCAATATAATTGTATAGTTAGTAGCTGTTAGACCCTATTCATCTCAGTCTTATATACTTTATTTAAACACACACACACACACACACACACACACTCCAGTATACAAAATGTTTTTTCTTTGATATTAAAAGGCCAGACTTGCAATCTGACCTTCCTACATCTTTCTGTCACTATGATTTAAGAACATTTCCTTCCTTAAGTTATGCTATGTTAGTAAAACAGCCTTGTTCAATTTATTCACTAACTGGACAAATAGTTAAGTGCTTACCATATTAAAACATCATGCTAAATTATGTGGATTGTAAGATAAAAATAAATAATATATTTTCTTGATAATTATTTTACTTAGGGGAGGGTGATATAAATGCTAATAGGTAAGGAGGGTTGGTCAAACAGGAGTTCCAGATACAAAGCTTAGTGAAAATTTAAAGAGGAAGAGAACACTACTCTTACTCAAGGGAATCAGGAAGGCAGTGAAACCCAAATGGAGTGATGAATGAATATAGGCATTCTGAAGAGGATGAGGAAATAGCAAATAACATATTAGGCAGGAAGACAGACCACAAAAGTGCAGAAGAAACAAATGGTTTGCTCTGCTTAAGTAGTTCAATTTGAATGAAACAGAATCTGTGAAGAGTGATGTGAAATAAGATTGGAAACATTATGAAAGTTAGATTTTGAAAAACTAAATTATGAAAAGAGGAGTTTGCATTTTACTTTAAAATAGAGGTAGTAGGGACCTAATGAATATTGACTAGGGTAGTGATATGAGTAAATCTGTGATTTAGGAACATTGATTTGCTAGGTCTTTGAAGCATGAGTCACCGAGGGGAAACAGGAAATAGGGAAAGAAATAAAGATAATTGGGGCAGCTAGGTGGTGCAGTGGACAGAGCACCAGCCCTGAAGTCAGGAGGACCTGAGTTCAAATCTGGTCTCAGACACTTAACACTTCCTAGCTGTGTGGCCCTGGGCAAGTCACTTAACCCCGACTCCCTTAGCAAAAAAATAAAAATAAAGATAATTTTTTTAACAGACAAGAAACAATGATGTCCTGAATTAATGTAATGACATCTGAGTGAAGAGACGGGGATCATTGAAAAAGATGTTAGAAAGATAGAATTAATAAGAATTGGCTACTAATTGGTTAGGGGGGCTTGAGACATAATGCAGAGTTAAGAATGGCTTCAAGATTTTGATTAAGTGAAAGGAAGTGACAGGAAGAATGGTACTAGCTGCAACAAAAGAGGAGATATTTGAAGTAAAGTTTAAAGGAAAGGAAAGATACTGGGTTCTGTTTTGAACATGTTGAGTTAAAGATGCCTATGGGACATCCAGATGGAAATGTTTAGCAGAGATCTGGAGATAGTGGGCAGAAGTTCATGAGAGAAGGGCTGAAAGAGGATGAAATAACTAAGGGAGATAGCAAGGAGAAGAAAGAACGGTCAAGACAGAACCTTGAGGGAGACCAAAGGTTAGAAAAGAAGGGGAAAAGGATGAATTAATAAAAAAAAATTGGAGTAGTGATAAAGGTGGGAGGATAACTGAATAGAGCAGAAGTCAATAAGGATGAGGAAATTCTGGAAGAGAGACTACATAAAGGTATGATGAGGAATGAGACAAAGTTCCTAGATTGAAGGATCAACAGATCATTGGTAATCTCTGAGAAAACCATAGAATGGTGGGATCAGAAGTTAGACTTCAAGGGATTGAGAAATGAGTCAACAGGTAAAAAGAAAGTAGAGACAAAGAATATCCTTGCTATAAAAATCACATTTTCTATATGCAATAACCTCTTTCCCTGAAAACTGAGAACAATGACTGAGAAAATAACCGCATACTAGAGAAGTCTGTGATGGTGGTCAGTGGAGCCAGAGGCAAAATGCCCCAGCAGTGATAGATGCTTTTGAAAACATTGTCCTTGTTCTGCCATCTTACTGCAGGGACAGCTGTCTTCAATGAAAATAATTGCAGGAATGGTTTTAGCCAAATGCAGATGGGCTTATTTCCTAATGGGTTTCTGAATTCTGGAGGCCAAAGGGCTTGGTGGAAACATTTTTGCAGCTAACAATGGGAATGAGAGAGAAATTCATGTTTTAGCAGGCCAGTTGTATTTATTTAATATACAGGATCTGTTTCATTTAAAGCAAAGAATGGATATAATTAGGGACAGTAGTAGTTTCCATGGAAAATGGATTTTTCCTAGCATGGCACTGGGGTGAAAGATGCTATTGATGGCAATCAGTTCAGTCACAAAGAAAGTTGGCATTACAGCATCGTGGGCATTCTAATTTATCTCAGACTTTTCAAACATGCAAAATCAGTTTTGATTATTCATCATGAAAGAAGATTTGAAGCTCTGTATGGAGATGAAAGAGATTGGAGAAAAAAGTATGCTACAGGAACTGAATGGAAAGAGAATAACACAGGAGAAGAGTAGAAATTGAAGGAGAAGGTGGGGGACATTTTAAAGTATTTTTAAAATGACAGTTGTTACTAAAGAACTACTGGTTGAAAACTCCTTTGTTAACTGGTTAAGTCCTCTTTCACAGTGATAATGAACATGTGAGATTTAAGATTCCCATATTATTCTTGAAACACTGTCAAAAACTTGAGATACGAGTCACGCGTTTTCCATACACATAGTTTTATTGAGGAGGAAAAAAATAAATCTCTTGCTTTCAGTGTCACCAGAAATCCTAAATCAATGACATACTATTCTTTACAATGGAGAGTGTATGGGTGGGATAGAAGCCATTTGCAAATTTCTGCATTATAGTCATACTATGTCATAATGAAACATAATATATGGACATCTAAATTTAGCTTCACACCCATCACACACCCCAAAATAAATCAGAGAAAAAATTAATTTTACAGAAAATCTTTCAGAAAGATTACTAGCAGCAATATAAGTCCAATCACCTCAATGAGGAAACAGGTGCAGGGTGGCTAAGTGACTTGCTAAACAAAAGTAATACAAATAGTTAATGGCAAATTCAGGGCTCTTAATTCTCACTTAATGCATTTTCTCCTATTATGTTGCCTTTTTATGGTACTCCCAAGATTCCCTTAAATATAATATAATCCAATTTAAAATATTGGGTTCAAGATTATTTGAAATGAATTCACGTTTCTTCCTTCTTCCTGAAATGCCTTGAAATCACCCCTCACTTTCTTTACTCCCATCTATGAGGAGCATGTGGTCCTTCTCCTTTCCAAGATCAGCCTCTCTAATTTATTTTCTAATTCATTTCCTCTCATCAGCTTCAGCAGATTACACCAACAGGGTGGAATTGTGAAATGATCCAATCATTCTGGAGAGAAATCTGGAACTATGCTCAAAGGGCTATAAAACTGTGCATATCCTTTGACACAGCAGTGCTATTACTGGATCTGTATTCCAAGGAAATCATAAAGGAGGGAAAAGGACCCACATCTGTAAAATATGTTTGTTGCAGCTCTTTTTGTGGTAGCGAATAAGTGTGAAGTGAGTAGATGCCTATCAATTGAGGGACAGCTGAACAAGTTTTGGTATATGAAGATAATGGAATATTATTGTTCTATAAAAATGAGGAACAAGCTGATCTGAGAAAAACCTGGAAAGATTTACATGAACTAATGCTGAGCAAAACAAGCAGAATCAGTAATACATTGTACATGATAACAGCAAGAATGTGTGATGATCAACTATGGAAGACTTGGTTCTTCTCAGTTGTGCAGTGATCCAAAGCAATCCCAATAGACTTTGGACAGAAAATGCCATCTGCATTCAGAAAAAGAACTAAGGAGACTGAATATAAATGAACACATACTATGTTCACCTCTTTCTGATTTTTTTCCCCTCTCTCTCATGGTTTTTCCCTTTTGCTCTGATGTTTCTTTCCCAACATGATTCATAAAGCAATGTGTGCTAAAACAAAAACAAAAACAAGAAAAAAAAAGATTTTACCAACAGTCTTTTTTCCATCTTTAATCTCTACTGTTTCTCTATCTGATCTTAATTGCTTTTATATACACCCAAATGTTCTCCATTCTAAACAGCAATAACAATAACAACTCAGACTCCTTTAGCTATCCTCTATATTCCTTTCTGCAGCCAAACTCCTTGAAACAGTTATCTACATTTGATACCTTCCCTTTCTCTTACTCTTTTCACTGTACTTTGCAATCTGGGCTTCCACTTTGATCATCACCTGAAATTACTCTCTCTAAAATTACTATTGATCTTTTAAAATTGTCTATTCTCGTGACTTTTCCTTCTTGATCTCTCTGAAGCATATGACAATACTGATTATCCATGATCTCCTGGATACGATGTCCTCTTCACATGGGTAGATTATAGTGCTATTCTCTCTTGGTTTTTCTCCAGTCTGTCTAAATGCTTCTTTTATTTCCATTCATCTTCCATATCACAAGCACTTAATTAGTAATATAACCAAGTCTCTATTCTTGGCCCTCTTGTATTATATTTATAATACAATTTATAATAAATCTCACATTTGGTGACCCCATCAGCTCCTATGGGCTTAATTAACATCTTTATTAAGATGACCATCAATTTCATATATCTGGCCCTATTCTCTCTTGAGTTCTAATTATTGATCATCAAATACCTTTTGGATATTTAGAACTGGTGTTCCATAAGCATCTCAAATTCCATATATGCAAGTCAGAACTAAGTATCTTTCCCCCAAGTACTAGCCCTTCTTCAACTTCTTTATTTCTTTGACAGAGAAACACCTCCTGCTTTCCTCTCCAATGCCCAGATTCAAAACCTTAGTCATCTTTTGATTCCTCACTCAATTGGTATAAACAATCAGTTGCTATATTTTGTCCTTTCTAGCCCACAAGATTTTTCACATTTCCTTCCTTCTCACTTACATAGTTATCACACAAGTTCAATAGCCTTATTAGCTCATACCCAGACTATTACAGCAATTCCTAATTCCCAAATCTCTCCACATTACAATCCATCCTCCACACAACAGTCAAAGTAATTTGTCTACAGTACAAATCTAACTTTGTTAACTCCCTATTCAAACTCCAATAGTTTCCTAATATCACTTGGATCAAATATAAATTTTGTTTGGTTTTTAAAGCACTTCACAACATTGGCCAATCTACATTTCTTCTAGATTTCTTTAGCCAAAATGGTCATCTTGCAGTTCCTCATATATACTCCATCTCCTATCTCTGTATCTTTGAAGTACTAACTGGTTGTCACCCATGCTTAGAATGAACTTCCTTCTCACTTCTATCTCATGAAATACAACTACATTGTTTCCTTCAAGATGTCAAGCACAATGCCTGCAAAGGCATTTTTTTAATCTTCCCACTTGTACATGCAAAGTATATGCTTTAAGTATACCTATATACTCACATGTATGTATGTATCATTTGACATATTAGCATTAGATCCCATTATACTATAAGAGCCTAGAGGGCAGGGATTGCTTCAAATGTGTTTATATCTCTGCCATCTAACAATATTTGTCACATAGTAGATGCTGTATAATTGTTTGTTGATTATTGGCTATTTGAAATATTAATTTATATAGAACTTTTCAGGATTGCATCTATTATGTAAAACAAAGTACCTGCAGTTCCATCTATTATTATTATTATTTTCAATACTAACTGCACATATCTTTATTGTTCCAGGAAAATATTTTGGTTCACTAAACCAAGTCTGTGAAGGGCATACAATTGTCATCTCTCAAAAAACATTTCAGTACAGCAAAGATTTTGTGGCTAAGCAAAGATCACTGAAATCAACCAAATTGTGTAATGAGGAACACATTCTACAAACAGAAATATCTCTAGGAAGCTACAAGTCTGAGACAAGTCATCATTCCTCAAAGTTTTTATATAGGTTATATCTAGCTAAAATGAATAATGGTTAACCATGATTCTGGAGAACCAATGATTGCTGCCACCTTCTGACAGGTTGAAGATAGTCAATCTACAGAATGTGGCATACGTTTTTGATTATAAACTAAAAATATGTTTTCTGTGACATTTAAAATGTTTAAGAGACAGTTTCTGGGTATTAATCATTTTAGCAATTATCCTAGCATTTCATTAATTAATAATTAATCAATTATTTTATATTTATTATGTCATATTTTATTATTTATGTTAATAAAATAAAATTTATATATCTATATAAAATTATTTATATTAATTATAATTTAATTAATTAGTAAATTGATTAACAAATATATCATTTATCAGTGATACTATTGAATACTGAAGACCAATCATGATGGTGGACTCACAGTTCATATACACTTCGGAGAGAAGGTTTTCCTGAGGGTAGCAAGCAATTCTGGTTAACAAGTAATGAGAAAGAATGAATATTACAATGAAAGATGGACCTGTTCAAAGGATATGAACAGACAATTTTCAGATGATTCTTTAGCCATCTCCCAATTGATGGTCATCTACTCATTTTCTAATTCTTTAACAGTGAACCAAAAATTTCACCTTAGATTAAATTCCTTATAAAGTTTGTTAGGGTAGCAATACTTGGCCTGAGGAGAATGTTAATCTCATCTGCTATCATTAGTACTATACTCCAAGCGCTAAAATTTAAAATGAGGATTTTAGAAAAAAGAAGCTCTGAATCTCCCTGAATCATTGATTAACAGTCATTTCTCTCATTTCCTTGACTACATATTTGTTACTAAAATTCTGTTCTTCTTTTCCTTCTCAGTGGGGTGAGTGAGTGAGATGGGAAAAAGAGAAAATAAATGTTTAATTGTAAAAAAAATTGAAAAGCCATCTGGTAAAATAGGCATTAAGGACAACCTTTAATAGTAAAAAAGTGATGAGTTAGCAGTCTAATGGATTATTTGTTAAAAGGGAGAGCTAAGAAGGTCACAGAGCAAAAGCTGGAAGACCCCTTAGTCCATCCATCTCATTTTACAAATGAGAAAACTGAGGCCCAGAGAGGTAAAGTGATTTGACTAATATGAACTTTGGGCAACAAGTTAATACAGTGGATTGAGGACTGAAGCTGGGGTCAGAAAGTGAGTTAAAATCTGGTCTCCAACACTTATAACTATGTGAACTTGGACAAGACATTTAGCCCTGTTTGCTCAGTTTTCTCATCTGTAAAATGATCTGGAGAAGGAAATGGTGAACCACTCTGGTATCTTTGCCAAGCAAACTCCAAATAGGATCATGGAGAATTGGACATGACTGAAAATGACTGAACAACAACAAACAAGTGAGCTTCACAGTATTTTGGGCCCCAGCTGAAAGCCCTCCTCTGGCACTTATATTTTTGATTCATTTCTTAGTCTCAGTACACAAGCTCCAGTGAGAATGAGCCCTAAATGGTTCTTCCTCATGGGGAATTCTTGTTTCTCAGACCCTCAGATGTCTTTTGATGGCTAGAGACCACTTGATAAATGGTACCCTGGAAAAAGTGAACTACAAAGCCATCCTTTTTATAATACAATGTAGACTAGTGTAGCAGAAGTCTGTGCTCAGTTCATAACTTAGGCACAAGCTAAACTTGTTAAATTTAAAGGAAAGAAATTACCACATAAGATAAAATTCTATGGAACTGAAAGGATGCATGCTAATTAAAATGCCTTAAAGCTAAAGCACATTGGTGTCCAGTGAAAGAGAGATAATCAACATCTAAAAGAAAATCCCTAACCTGACCCCTGTGCCTTCAAGAATATTAAAAACTTTAGAAAAAAATAACCTAGCTCTCCCAGACATTTTATTAAGATTGTTAAATCCAAAGAGAGCATTTTGTTAATATGAAAACTGAAAGATAATATGTTGGAGAACTCTGTTAGGAGTAAAGAAATAATCTTGAGCACAATAAATACTTCACAGTCAACAACCTGTAGGAAGTACAACCTCATAGATTAGATAATGAGCACCAAAATGACATGCTATGTACCAGGCACTATGCACTAGACACCATGCACCAAAATTATTTTCCTACAATGCAGGTCAGATATTGACTTTCCATTACCCCAATAAGGTCCAATCACTCTTTGATTGCAGGACTAAATACAAAATGCTGTTTGGCCTTTAAAGTGCTTTATAACCTAGCCCCTATCACCTTTCTTCCCTTCCTTTTTAATCCAATGTCACTGGCCTCTGAATTATTCCATAAGCAAGATACTTCACTTCTCAGGTCTGGATATTTTTTTTTAGTTCTTCCCTGTGCCTTGAATTCTCTCCCTCCTCACATTTGCTTACTTATTTATCTGGTATCCTTAAGTACCAATTAAAATTCTTTCTACAGAAATCCTTTTCCAATCCATCCTAATTCCAGTGCCTTCCTTTTCTTAATCATATCTTCTTCCTTCTATATAAAATTTGTTTATACATATTTGTTTATTGTCTCCCCCACCATATTGGAACCTCCTTTAGAGAAGAGATTGTCTTTTATCTTTTTTTGTAACCCTAGCACTTAGTACAGTGGTTGGCACAAAACAGGCATTTAATAAATCTTTATTGATTGATGCTGAAATAATTAGATAAGATAATTTCAAAAATCAAGTCTGTGGTTTCAAAGTGTAGAAAACTCTTGGTGAGGAAGTGCCCTCTAACAGTATAGATTATCAATTTATGAACATCATATCATAGTATTGTCTAGAATCCTGAAACATTAAATGACTTATCCAGAGTAAATACTCCCCTATTATGAGGGACTTAAAGTTCTGAAAATGTATTCCCATTTTACATGGAGAAGTAAGAAGATAAAGAGCTTCAAGTATTGCACTCATGGTTGGGGGAATCTTGGGGGACTCTCTAACAGGGGAAAAATAATATTTACCCCATGGGTTGTTGTGAGGATCAAATCAGATAATATAAAGGACTCTGTAAATCTTAAAATGCTATTTATAAATGTTCACATTTGGTCAGAAAACAATCATACCTGGGTATTTTGTGAATTTTTTTCTCAGTATTATGGTTTTTTTTCTCAATCTGATCATAAAGAAATTTAGAAGAAAATAACTTATTGAAACTAAAAATCTTACTTTTTGTTCTGCATTCAATTTCTCCACTTGGCATTACATGAAAAAATGACAATAATTCCCTCAAGTTTTTGATTTTTGCTACTACATACATGAAGAGTAATAAGCAGTTAAATGTGATGAAATGACTGATCTCCCCAAAGATACCACAAAAACCCAATAATAATAAAAATTCACATTTCTATGATGTTTTATAAATATCCTATATTTATTCTTTCATTTTAAGATCTCGTGAGAAAATATATGGAAAGGAACCCTCAAATCTTTATGTCATATATGCATACACATATACATATATATGTAAGCAAGCAATTATTAATTCTCCAAACAACCCTGTAAGATTGGTAGTATAAGAATTAGTATATCCATTTTTATAGAGTCACACTGAAATTACCACAGGCCTTATGAATCTAAAATCAGGGTTCTTTCTATTATATTACAATGGAGATCCTGATGAGAAAAAAGACAAATCACTGACTATTTTGTGAAGTTTAGAGGAAAGTAGAATGAAATCAATTGAAATAACATGTAAAGTGCTTTATAAATCTTAAAGTGACAAATTCTAGCTGGTACTATTACAGTTACTATTAATTAATCTCTTAGAGGAGGTAAAATCCAAAGTCGCTTATAATTGCAGCAGGAGTGACTGTCTTTAAGAACAGTTATATAATCAGAGGTTCTTAGAGGAGGAATATACCCTTTGAGGATGAGAGAAATGGGCTGCTGGTGAAGGGGATCCTGACTATACCTTTTTTTTTTTTTTAAAAGCTTTTTATTTGCATAACATATGTATGGGTAGTTCTTCAACATTGATTCTTACAAAGCTTTCCTTTACAATTTTTCCCCTTAGTCTCCTCCCTTCCCCTTCCCTAGATGGCAGGAAATCCACTACATGTTAATTATATTAAAATACTTGACAAATCAAATATATGTCTACTTATTTCCATACTTATCTTGCTGTGCAAGAAAAATCGTATCTACATGAACAAAAAAAAATCAGAAAAAGGAAACAATGCAAGTAAACAATATAGAGCATGAAAATGTTATGTTGTAGTCCACGTTTAGTTTCCCTCCCTCTGGGTGTATGTGGCTTTTTTCACTGAACAATTGGAACTGGTTTGAAACATTTCATTGTTGAAGAGAGCCATGTCCATCAGAATTGATCATCATATAGTATTGTTGTTGCCGTGTATGATGATCTCCTGGTTCTGCTGATTTCACTCAGTATCAGTTCATACAAGTCTCTCCAGGCCTCTCTGAAATCGTCCTGCTGGTCGTTTCTTACAGAACAATAATATTCCATAACATTCATATACCATAATTTATTCAGCCATTCTCCAATTGATGGGTATCCCATCATTTGCCAGTTTCTAGCCACCACAAAAAGGACTGCCACAAACATTCTTGCACACATGGGTCCCTTTCCCTCCTCTAAGATCTCTTTGGGATATAAGCCCAATAGAAACACTGCTGGGTCAAAGGATATGCACTGTTTTATAACTTTTTGAGCATAGCTCCAAATTGCTCTCCAGAATAGTTGGATCCGTTCACAGTTCCACCAACAATGTATCAATGTCCCAGTTTTCCCACATCCCCTCCAACATTCATCATTATCTTTTCCTGTCATTTTAGCCAATCTGACAGGTGTGTAGTGGTACCTCAGAGTTGTCTTAATTTACATTTCTCTGATCAATAGTGATTTGGAGCAACTTTTCATATGACTAGAAATGGTTTTAATTTCATCATCTGAAAATTGTCTTCATATCCCTTGACCATTTATCTATTGAAGAGTGGCTTGAATTCTTATAAATATGAGACAATTCTCTATATATTTTAGAAATGAGGACTTTATCAGAACCAATAAATGTGAAGATGATTTCCCAATTTGATGCTTCCCTCCTAATCTTGTCTGCATTAGTTTTGTTTGTACAGAAACTTTTCAACTTAATATCTGACTATACCTTTTAATTTGGAAGTGGAAAGCAAGAGACTTTCTCATATTTCAATTCACTTATCAGAGTAAGATATCACCAAATAAACAAGTTCTGAGATGTGAGAGGAAATTATTTAGGTTCTAGGATTTAGTCAGCTAGGTAGTATGGTAAGTAAAGGGACAGGCCCAAAGTCAAGAAGAGTGATCTTTGTGAATTCAAATCTGGCCTCAAACACTTATTAACTATGTGGCCCTGGGCAAGTCACTTCACCCCTGTGTACTTCCGTTTCCTCAACTATAAAATGAGCAGGAGAAGAAAATGTCAAACCACATTAGTATTTTTGCCTAGAAAACTATAAAGGGGGTCATAAAGAATCAGACTTGACTGAAAAATAACCAAAAAATAGAATCTGAAGTCAGAAGAAATGGGTCTAAATTCTGGCTATGTAACTTATGTTCTATGTGACCTTGAGCAAGATACAAAACTCTGCAAATTGGCTTCCTCATCTGTAAAATGAATAGTTAATGACTAGATGATTTCCAAGTTTCCATTGAGCCCCAGATCCATGGTCCTATGATCCTTCAGTTATAATTAAGAGCTGGAGAAGAAGATTCTGAGATAGAGTATCTTGGGCAAATTTATAGTCAAATTCATAGTTAATGTCAAGGCTACATCCATAGGAGGCAAGAGGCATTATAAAGAGATGGCCTAGTATGATAGCACTAATTGGTACTTAAGACCATGATTAAAGTATAATAATCTTTAGATTTGCAAAACATTTTATCCTAGTCATCTATTATAATACATAGGTCTCTTTTTTTGTGCATTTCTCTGGAGGTATTCTGTAGTAACCATTCATTTAAATTATCAAGAAATGGGGATTTTTTTGCAAATGAGGGTGGCCTAGCTGCACCAGATCTAAAACTATATTATAAAGCAGTGGTCACCAAAACCATTTGGTACTGGATAAGAAATAGAGTAGTGGATCAGTGGAATAGGTTAGGTTCACAGAACAAAATACTCAATGATAATTGTAATCTAGTATTTGATAAACCCAAAGACCCCAGTTTTTGGGATAAAAACTCACTATTT
>JAJPUD010007054.1:59208-115970 GCA_023553655.1 Myrmecobius fasciatus
TGGCTGAATAAATTATGGTATATGAATGTTATGGAATATTATTGTTCTGTAAGAAATGACCAACAGGAGGATTTCAGAGAGGATTGGAGAGACTTGCATGAACTGATGCTGAGTGAAATCAGCAGAACCAGGAGAACATTATACACAGCAACAAGACTATACGATGATCAATTTTGATGGACATGGTTCTCTTCAACAATGATGTGATTCAAACCAGTTGTGCTGCGATGAAGATAGTCATATCCATCCAGAGAGAGGCCTGTGGGAACTGAGAGTGAACCACAACACAGCATTTTAACGCTTTCTGTGAATATTTCCATGCATTTTGTTTTCCTTCTTAGGTTGTTTTTTTTTCTTCTTCTCTTTCTAGGTCTGATGTTTCTTGTGCAGTAAGATAACTGTATAGATATGTATACATGTATTGTATTTGTCATATAATTTATCCTATCTAGCATGTATTAGATTACCTGTCATCTAGGGGTGGGGCGCGGGGGAGGGAAAAGGAAAGCTTTGGGAAAAAAAAGTTTTTTTTTTGCAAAGGTCAATGTTGAAAGGTCACTCATATGTTTTGCAAATAAAAAGCTTTATTTAAAAAAAAGAAATGGGGATTTTTTCAGAGAGATTTCTGTGAAAAATGAATTTCTCTCTTGCATTTAATAACTAATCATGGAATTAGGAAAAAGGACTTTCCCCTTTTCTACTTTTTCATCCAGAAACCAACCAGTATGGGAAATCTTTCTTAAAAATTTACCCAGACCAAGATCTAATTGAATAATAAAAGAAATTCTAAGTTTGGATTAATGGATGTATTCCTGTTCCTTTGGTTTATTCAGACAGATCTGGGGAAGTTTTAATTTCTCCCTTTTGCCAAATTAGGTTTATGTGGAAATTGATTTCTTTTTGATCAAGATTTGGGTGACTGAAGACACATACCCTCCTTTTAATATAACTTAGCTTTAATTGTATTAGCCAGTCAGAGATGATTGACACCTACTCTTTGAAGACCATATAAACTGTGAGCCCATTGCCATTAGGGGTGTTTGGTCTAAGAGAGAAGGCCAAATTGATATTATTTTACTTATAAACCTACTGGCCTTATTAATAAAATTATTAAATTATCTAGAAATTATATGTCCCAAGAATTTTTAATTGTCATACTTCCTGCTCTAGAATTCTAATTATGGCAGAAATCCTGAAGTCTTTCCTTTTCTGTGAGTGCTGAATCAGAGTGATATCAGTGAAAAAAACACAATATAGCAAGCTGGCATAAAAGGGAAATGATGTCATGAGGCAGATAGGGCCTCTAGCTGGTGTATCCAGTCTGATGTCCCTACTAGTGCAGCTTGGTTCAGTATGGCAGAGCAGAGAGAGTGATAGACTGAAGCCTGCAAGACTTGAGTTCAAATCTAGTTGCTGCTCCTGTGTTATCATATATGATTGATTTAATTTCTCCAAGTCTCAGTTTCCTCATATGTTAAATGGGGAAAATAATTTCTGTAACAGTTACCTCATAGGGTTGTATATATGGGTTTACATATGAATGTATATAAAGTGCTTCACAAGTCTTAAAATATTATTATAATTTTTATTATAAGAATTTCTTTGAAGATATTCTTGGCAGATGACTACTCTGTTTCTGCTTGAAAATGACCAGTTATAGGAAGCTCATTACTTCATGAGATAACTCTGCTCATTTCACATAATTATAGTTGTTAGAAAGCTTTTTCTTAACTTAAACAGAAATCTGCTTTTCCTAGACTTCTATGCAGTTTTATCTTTTAGAACTGCACAGAATAAAGTCTACTCTTTGTGAAAATGTGCCCCTTGGGTCAACCTTATGAGTGAGTTAGAGAAATATCTACTGCAGGCATGTGAAGACATATCTTGGCATAATGGGCAGCTGAAGCAGAGGTTGTAGCACTCTGACCTTAGTCAGACATTGAAGATGCCAAGGTCATTATTGCCACTGGATTTTGATGGCTCAGGAAGAGTGAAGCACAATTCTGTCTCATTTAAATCAATTCACCCACAAGTCAAAACCTCACCCATGATGTCAGTGGTCCTTTTCAAAAATAAATGGTAAATGACAACTGTACACATTAACCATCCTCAGTTGCTTCAGTCTCTCCTCAAATCATATGGTTTCCAGACTCCT
Source organism: Myrmecobius fasciatus (assembly GCA_023553655.1). Classification (NCBI taxonomy): domain Eukaryota; kingdom Metazoa; phylum Chordata; class Mammalia; order Dasyuromorphia; family Myrmecobiidae; genus Myrmecobius; species Myrmecobius fasciatus. The sequence goes on from JAJPUD010007054.1 coordinate 61,364, forward strand.
CAATATCCTGGTAAGAAATATGTTACTACCATCCTTTCTCCTGAGGGTTAAGACTCATTGAAATATATAAACAGCACCAAGGTTTTCCAGTGATACTCTTGATACCATAGTGATTAATGAAACAGAAAAGGTGGATGGAAGAAGCAGGTACTGATGCGCAAAAGTTTAGAGCATAAGTAAGGTAGGAGAAGAGAGGTAAAAATTATTGTAATGCTACTTATAATTATAATTGGACCATTTTCATGAGATTGAATGAGACAGATATAAAGATGTCCAAAATGATAGGTGAGTCATATTTCTAAAATATAATTAATCTGTGCATCAGAACTAAGGGAGTGGTGGTCTAGGTCTAAAAACTGATCTTTCCATTTTTTTTTAAGAAGTCTTTTTTTTCCCCATGCTCTGAGGACCACAATCCATTTTAGCATTTGAGATATAATCAGGGTGCTGCTAATCTCTCAAATATGGCCTGGGGCAAAGGCAAACATGTTTAGATTCACTCTTAAACCTGCTCATCCCTGGCCATAGCTTAATTTAAGCCTTTTGGAGCCAGTCATTATCAAACATCTAGCTTCCATCTCTTGAATTATAAATGTAAATGATGAATGTAATTTATCTATCTTTATAACAGCATATGATCAGTACAGCAAAAATATTTTAAGAGGAAAAAAGAAGACTCATTTAAAGGGAAAAAAGAAGACAAAGACCCATTCCCAAATGACACACAAGTCTGTATGTTGGGAAAGACTGAAGGCAAAAAGAAAAGGGGGTGGCAGAGTATGAAATGGACAGATAGCATCCTGGAAACAATGAACATGAACTCGGACAGACTTCAAAAGATAGTGGAATATAGAAGGACATGGCTTGTGGAAAATAGTATAGAAGTATAATATAGGAGAATAGAAGGGACTGGTTTGCTATGGTCCATTGGGTCATGAAGAGTTGGATATGACTGAATAAAAACAATCAAGAAAAATACAGTCAAGATAAACCATATCAATAAGAATTATGAGTGTAATCTTTATAAGAAAAATGGATTTCAAATATATTCTTAAACTTCCCCTTCTAAGAAATTCACATAAGTGAATTTATGTGAGTTATTCAGAAGACTTAGTCCTAGAAACATTTTTAACTCCCAAAGCTCTTGGATTGTAATGTTCAGGGTACCAAGAAAGGAAATGAGTACTTAGAGTGATATTGGATTTGATGTCAGGATGACCTGGGTTGGAATCCCGCCTAATCTAATTAGAATAAAACTTGGGCAAGGTTATTTCACTTAACAAAAGCTGCTTCCTCATCTATAAAATGACAATATTAACTTTTAGTACCTATCACATAAGGGCATATTGAGAATTAAATGAGAGTAAGGAGGAAAAAGTGTCATATAAATGTCAGTTATCATTAAGAATGATATATTGCCTGGAATTGTAATTATTGATATGCAAGTATATCTTCTCTGATAGACTGAACATTTTTGAAGGGGAGGAAGTATATCCCACACACTTCATACATACCTTGTACTATGTCTTGGAACATGGTTCTTAACAAATGAACAGTACTTAAATATTTACTGTATTCAATTCAATATTTTCCAAGTAAACATTTATCAAGTGCATAGTCCAAGCAAGGCACTGTACTAGGGAGCTTCTCTTCTTCTTCTCCCATAGAATGCTTCTCATTGTAAATAGGGATTATTTCATTCTTTGTACTTGTATTCTCAGTGTCCAGCATAGTGCCTAATATATAGTTGATGTTTAATAAATAATTTCTGATTGATTCACTAACAGCTTTACATATATATATATATATATACATACACAGAGAGAGAGAGAGAGAGACAAAAAAATATGAAATGGTCTCTGCCCTCAAGTAAATTACATTCTAGTGGGAGAAACATGTACAGATAAGTAAATCCAAGGTAATCTGAGGAAGAAGGGAGCTCACTATTATATGGGAGCAATCAGAGATAGCTTTATGGAAGCCAATCTTAGCATCTGAGTTAAGTCTAGAAGGAAGCAGCACAGCTGAAGTTTGTATACATTCCAGACATGGGAACAGCCTATGTGACTAGACAAATGAGGGAGTGAGTGAATGAATATGATTCAGAAAGGCATAAATATAGGAAAATTACTCCTTTCCTGTTCTTACCTTATCTTTCTCCTGTTATACTGACTGCAGAGAATTTGTGGCTGGTCTTCCTAGAAAACTAATCAGAAAATGCATGGTATATCTCTCTCTGCCTTTCTTTTCCTAAGAAGGAACCTAGGGATTGAATGAGTAAACTGGAGAGAATAGACTGAGAATAAAGTTGGAAAAATTGTCTTCCTGAACTCATCTAATTATTTTAATTAAGATACAAGAGAGTGAAATGACTTACATCTGGGTATTCACAATCTGTATACCATCCATTCCAACCTCTTCTTTGCCAGCACTGCTGTATGTTTTAAGATTTGCAATATATATATATAATTAGCTTATTGAGTTGGCATGATGCACTAGAAGTATTGAAAACTGTATGACAAATCCCCAAATTGGGAGGGAATCCAAAAATCATATCAGTTATTCAAGTACCAAAAGGAACTTGCCTTGATTGTTGTGATAGGTTGTTGATGGGTCTGCCTGCTTCAGGTTTCTCCCTATTCCAATTCATTCTCCTTTTAACCACTAAAATGATTTCCCTAAAACCTGAGTCCAATTACCACTGAATATATTCCAGTGATTTTCTATTGCCTTTAGGAGTAAATACAAAATTCTCTGTTTGGCATAAACTAATCCCTTTCTACCTTTCCAGTTCCAACATGAACTTTTTGATCCAGTGACACTGGCCTCCAGGCTTTTCAAGAAGAAAACACTCCATCACTTGGATTTGGGCATTTTATCTGACTTTCCCTCATGTTTTGGAATACTCTCTTCTCAGTTCTGACTACTTATCTCCCTAGTTTCTACAGAAAACCTTTCCTAAATCCTCTTAATTCCAGTGATTTTCTTCTTCTATCCCCTCTCCCTTCATTCTGTATATAGTTTGCTTTGTATTTATTTATTTGCATGTTGTTCACTCCATTAGATTGTAAGATCCTTAAGGGCAGGGATAGTCTTTTTTTGTTGTTGTTGTTTTGATCTTTAGTCCTTAGCACAGTGTTTGGCACATTCTAATCACAATGAAAAATTTCTCCAAGAGAAAGGCATATATTGTTCTTATATCTATGAAGATAGTCATTGAACAACTGTTGGTTAAATGTGTTTTAAATGATTCCAGTGATGATGATGGATTTGACACATTCTTCAAAGAAGTTTCTCATGCAACTGACTATACCATCTTTGTGAGACATTTGGCTAGATTATAGCCTATAGTTGATGAAACACAGAAAAACTAATTTGACATCAACCTACCTTTCCAAACTTATTTTACCCACTACCCCTTCAAATCCTCTCCATTATGGTTAAACTAGAATGTTAAAAGTTCCCCATTAACATCTTAATTGATTATACCCCTTTATGTACGTTGTTTCCTATACTTGAAACACCTCTCATTGCCCCCTGCTGAAATTTTTTTACTTTTTTCAAGGCTTAAATTGGTTACATCTTTTCCATAAGACTTTTATTGATTTCCCCAACTGAAAGTAACCTTTTCCTCTTCGAATTATCCTAGAGCACTAACATTCTCCCCCCAGATCTTTGGCATATTCTAATAAAACTATTTAGATAATAGATTTAGATAATAGAATCATAGATTTGGAGTTAGATGAGACCTTAGAGGTCACCTCATCTAATTCTCTAAATTTTAAAGATGAGGAAACTAAGGCCCACAGAGGTTAATTTATCCAAAATTATAAGGCTAGTAATTGCTGAGTTGAGAATCAGACATAGATTTCCTGAATACAAATCTAATATTATTTCTATTATACCACACTTACTGTATACTTCCAGTGGAGTTTAAGCTTCTTGAAAGCAGGAAACTGTCATTTTTCATGTGGCATAGTGCTTCATACATATAACTCAAATGTTCCAATAGATTTATAATCTCATCAATGGGCATTTTTCTCCAGGGATGGAAATCACAAGCTATCTGTCCCCATTTATCCTGTATGATCTGATATATTATATAAATTCACCACATAAATTCACAATGTTGATTTGTCCAATATACCTCTGGGGGTCTTCCTTATTTCTTATAATATTGAAAAAATACCAATGAAGCATGCAGGCTAGTAATTGGTTTTCCCTTGTTCTCATTATGTGACTGACCTATTTTTATTTTGGGGCATATATTCTCTGATGACATTATTTACAGTTCTTTTCCTGCATGCATGTTTGCAATGCATTGTCACATTCTCATATCCATTATGAACCCCCTTCTTTAATGTCTTATGTATCCTTTGGAAACTGATGAATTCTATGTCTGGCATCCATATACATCACCATAAGAATATTATTATTGAAAAGATGGCCTTTGTTCCAAAGGGAAGCTATACAATTTCCCAAAGACAATCCAATCTATTCTCCTTCCCTTTAGTACTAGCTGTTGAATTGGTCCATATAAGATTGAAGCCCAGATATAATGCTTTAAAAACAATAATCAGATACTTTCTTCCTTCCTCAGCATATAAGCACTTTTTGTGTATCCACAGAGCAAGCTGCCTAGGGGTAGCTGACCATCATAGGAAGAAGCAGATCTCCACATGGTTTCAATTTAAGAGAAACACAACAAATTATCTGCAATGCTCAACTATACTGTGCTCTAGACTGGATACAAGAGGGCAAGACTAAGATCTGGGAGACTTGAAGGAAAGAAGGGGAGTGGTTATACCTTCCTCTTAGTAAAAATCTGGTAGATTATGGACTTGGAATAATACTTGGTCAATTTCAGTATCATACTGGTCAATTTGACTTCCATTTTTTCCCTTCTATGGTGGGTCATGTAATTATAGATTCAGAAATGAAAGGAATCTCAAAAAATATTTAGTCCAGGTAGTCTTAACCTGGTTTCTATGAACTTATTTTTTGGGAGAGAGGGGAGTTGTTATATTATTAATAATGCTACATTATAATTGGTCAAAGGAGTATATAACCCCTAAAGGGGATACAAGATTAAGAAATCCAACCCCTTCATTTTACATATGTGAGGAAACTAAAACCTGAGGAGGCCATGTGATTTCCAAAGTTCAAAGAGGTCATTCACATTGAGCAGGACCTTTTTTTTTTTAGGGTGAAGTTGCTAAATATAGCATCAAAATGTGAATTCATAAGCTTTATTAATAAATAATAATAAAAGTAGATAAAGAGGGAAAGAAATGGGAATAATTTAATTGAAAAAAATTGAGGAGTAATACAGAATAGAAATTTGAGGAAAATAAGGAAAGGAAAAGACTCTGACAAAAGTACAAAACTAAATTCTGTGAAGAAGCTAACATTACAGAGATCACAAACCATTATTTTGACAAGTAGAATTGATAAGTGAGTTTTCTTTCAATCACTAAAACTGACCCAATCACTAAGCTGTGAAAAGGAATTTCAGACAGGAGTCTTACATGCAGTATGTGCCATAATGACTTGAAGGAGCTGAGGGAAATAGTCTCTAAGCCAAGAGCCAGGTGCTTAATAAATGTGTATCAATTGATTGATTGAGTTGAAAAGGTTGGAAACCTTACTTGGAAGAAAGGTACAATGGAAGAGTACACTGAATTTTAAGCAATGAAACCAGTTTCAGAACTTTTGTGATTCAAGGCAAGTCTCTTAACCTACAGGAGCCTCAATTTCTTCATTTGTAAAATGAGAAGATTGGACTAAATAGTCCAGGTCTACAATGGGAAGTATTAGCAGAATGATGTTGATCTTGAATCTTCTAACTTTCTTTGATTTTCCCATACCTGAACACCCCCACACCCCCACACCCACACACCCCCACACCCCTACACAACTTGGTGGGGGGGGTCAGAGGAAGATAAATATCCTGGAAAAGTGGCAGCCATGCTAATAAAAGGTCATTGCACAGTGAGTAAGACCTTACCAGCTGAGTCTGTTGCCTAGGACAGGCATTAATGTTATACAGGAGCTATACCACCCACAGAATTGGTGGGTCTAGGCTTGCTGGGGAGCACTGAATCAGTGAATCCTGTCACAGGATGAATGGCTATGGTTCTACTACGCTCTTTAAGGTAGAAGAAAATGGCTTTAGGATATTTCCAGTACCTAGACTATCCACAGGGCTAATGAGTCATACTTGCAAAATTGTAAGCACTAAAAAGTGCTCCTGAAGTCATCAACCAGCTACAATTAACTTCAATTTTCATGGATAGCTTATTTCTATCACTTTAGATAGATAATAAATTTGAGAGGCTTAAAATGTGGAGGAAGGGGAGAGAAGTAGTAAATATTCTTGGGCTCATAAAAATACCAAGCTAATTTAGACAGTACTAAGTGATATGGACACTTTGCCTATTTCCACTTGGAAAATTGGAGAGTACTCTGTATTCTCAATCTTGCAACATTCAGACTCCAATCTTGGTTATTTTTATTACTGACAAAAAGCCTGACAGAGTTGGCATGAGTAGGAAATTACTGGGACATACATTAAATGCTCCCCAGAGGCTGGGACAGGAAATGAGTTCTGATTTATTTGGAGTGGTCAAAAAGACAAGCCACAATTTTAGACTGACATAAACAAAATAAAAGAAAATTCTGGTTTATAAGAGGCCCGTGTCATTCAGGATTAACCTACCAGGCAATTTTGTAGCAATCACAAGGAATCACAGGGTTGGCATTTGAATCAATTTGAACATGGAATAAATACCTAACAATTACATAAGAAAATTAAGTCCCACAAGCACTTAGAGTTACTTGGAGTAGGTGTTGACAGAACATTGAAGTAGCTCACATGACACAGTTAAAATACAGGGAAAAGAAATTGATATTAATTCTCATCTACAGAATTCCCTTTTTCCTTTGTAATAACTGACATTTATGGATTTCACTCCATCCTCATAATAATCCAGTGAAGTATTACAGTCCCATTTTACAGAAAAGTTAGAATTCAGAAAAGATAAATTACTTACTCAAGGTCATAAAATATTAAGTAGTAGAAGCAGAATTAAAAATTGAGTTTCTCCTGACTTTAGAACCATTAATCTTTTCCTTATATTGCACTGTCTTTGAAAGGGTAATTCAATATTCCCATTCATATATTCACATCTAGGTTTAGCGTTTAGGTGATACAGATAGATCATTGGACCTGGAGTCAGAGACATTAGAATTCAAATTCTGCCTTAGATGCTTACTGTGTGACTCTGGGCAGGTTGCTGTCTGACTTGGTTTTCCTCATCTGTAAAATGGGGGTAACTCTATAGTTATGATAATAAACTGGTATAATATTTGTAAAGTATTTTGTAAAGTACTTTGCAAATCTTAAAGCACTATATAAAAACTAGCTATTTTTATGTGTATTTAGAAGGGACCTTCAGAGGCACTGAATTCAACTGCGGTTTATATAGGTAAGGGTCAGACGCAGGATCTGAAGACAAGTTTTCCTAAATCCAGCACTCTTTCCATAATGCATGCTGCCTCTGTTAAAAACTACATTACCATTGCTCAACCACTGAATGATCTCACTTGAGCATATATGACTGAAGAGACACTGGAGCAGAAATATAGAATTTAATGCCATCTTAAAACCAGGAAAACCACATAGAGATCTATGGACAAACAGCTGTGAACAAGCATTTAAAGACTTCATCATTTGCCTCACAAATGCATCTGTGTTGATCTATACAGACCCATAGAAGTCTTTTGTCCTGTATATTGATACCATATTGGAAGACTGGTTTGGAATTCTGTGCTGAGATTGATGGTCACATGTCATATTTGCTAGCAGAGGATAATCAACAGTGAGACCAATTTATTACTCTGTTTACAAATGGGGAGTTCCTGGTTTTGAAATGAGTGGTGACTGAGAAATCAAAAGATTGTGTGTATGAATACTCTATAGTCCAAACCCTCTTTTCCTCTGGATATACATGCAATTAATTCAAATTTTAGCAATATTAAGCAAAGATAAGGTAAAGGGCAAAGTCTTTTCCTTATAGTTTTACTATAAACACATGTTGCTTGCCATGAATAATGTTGGTGACTTCTATGTGTGACATTCTTGAACTGATTTGCTCCATAAGCTGGAAGAATTAAGATCCAGCCTAAAGTCTAAAGAAAAATTGTATTGTAGATCCTCCATTGCACAGCACTAACAATCATCTTTTTAATATCAATATTCTTCCAGTGGTGCCACGTGGCAAGATATGATGTAAACCATAATCTGCAAAAAGCCAAAATTTCAGGTAAATCACAGGAGGACACTGTACGTTATCAATGATGTAATGAGCAAGAAGTGATGTAAAAGATATTCTCCATGAAATGTGTGGAAATGAAAGGAAGTGGACTTATTATATATTTAAAACTGAAATGGGCCCTAAAGGCCATCTAATATAACTTTCTCACTTAATAATTGAGAAAGTGGGGACCAGAGAGATATAGCAATTTTTTTCCAAGGCTATACAAACAGAACTGAGATTGGGTGTGCTTGAACTATAATTCTAGAGTAAGCAATAACAAATAGACCTCCCAAATGCTGCACTGTTATCTGTGGAATTTTAAATTACTTGGAAGAATATATGGGACTTGCTTAGAATTACCTTGAAGGATTTAATGAAGGAGCAGCTAAGGTTGAGCCTGAGTCAGCATGAGAATTTGGGCTATAATCTGTACCATGATAGGGAATGATGAAGGAAAATTATTATTATGTTGTATCATTTAATAATCACTATTACTTTACAATCCTATCCCCCATTTTATCACACCTAGCACCCTCTCATCTGCCAGCACTAGTTCCATAATCAGTTTTAAGTGGGACCTTTTATTCTGTTTTCCTGTAAACAGTGACCCTGGTTGTGCTGTCTCTCCTCAGAGGATGACTCTTCTTTCCTCTATATTCACCTTAATGGGTGAGTTAGTCTCTAGCGAAGGAGTTGCAGGGAACGCAGAGGTGGAAGCCTGAAGGGAGATCTTGATTGGAATTGTTCAGATTTTCTAGCCAAGCTTACTAGAGGCAGCTGAATTTCACAAATCAATTAGCATTCCTTAATTGTCAGAGAGTGTGATCAACCATACCTGAAAGCCAGCCAGGCTTTTCCCAGATGCTGTTAATTGTAAGGCCTTTTTATTATTATTCTTATTATTTTTACTAGTCCCCCCAGCACATTTGGGAATCTCAACAAATATGATCTTTTTAATCCCCCCTAGGTGGTGTCACTGACCCACTGAGGGGAATCGTCTGAGTCATTTTATTAATAGTTATATGAACCACTGTTAAACTGTTATTTTGCCTGGAAAACTTTTCTCAGTTTACCTTTGTTGCATTTTTACTTTTCACAAATAACTAAATGCAAGATATTATAGATCCACTGTCTTTCCTCCTAAACCTGCTCCTTTTTCAAATTCATCTATTTCCTCAGAAGTAGAAATTTTAAAAACTTATACTTACTAAAATATTTGGGTTCAATACTATGTTTTACAGTAAGACACTTCTAATATTGATAGTTGTTAATGTTCTCTTCTTCTTTATCATTATGGTGAATATACTTATCTATTATTATTTATATTATCCAGAAGAAGTGTCATTTCCTTGAGGGAAAGGGCCATTTTTCTCTTTTTCATTTTGTCTATGTATCTTCAGCATCAGTATAATAATAATGCCTTGCATCTAGTAGGTACTTAATAAAAGCTTGGCAGATTGTATTAGAAGTAATGTCCATTTACAAAAACAGGTTTATAAAACTAACAATTCATAAGGATGTTTATTCTTGCAAATAAGGATCAGAAATGTTTGATGTGATAACACAATTGTTATTTTGAAGAATAAGGGATAGGAGGAAGGATGAAATTGCATTCAAGCTTCAGGAAAATAATGGGATCACTAGAGATCTTTGATGGATTGAAAGGTGGAGTATTTGGAGAGGCAGCATGGCATATGGAAAAAGCATTACATTTGTTATTGGGAGAGCCAAGGATTCAAAATCCCTTCTTTCAAAAGTATTAGTTATATAACCAAGGATAAATTACTGAGATTTTCAGAAATCATTTTCCTAATCCATAAAATGGTGCTATGAATACATGTGTAATGTCTAGCTCACATAGTTATTGTGAGTAAAATATGAAGTAATGTATGCAAAAAGCTTCATCAATCTTAAATCTCTACAAACAAATCAACTATTAGAAGGAGACATAGGGAGAAATTCTATGGAATATATAAAAAAGGCACAATATTCTAAACAATTATATTTCCAAAATATTTAAATAGAGTCACTAGTTGTACCTATTGATGGAATCCTAGGATGGTGTTTAATATATCTAAAGGATGAAGAAAAAAAGGTGTTGATTCTTTTTTTTTCCTTTTCTTTTTAAGGCTTTATTTTTAGTTTCAAATTTTCTACCTCTCTCGGCCCCTTCCCCATTCTATGAGAAGGAAATAAATATGATATCCATTATACAAATGAGTCATGAAAACATTTCCAGATTAGGCACATCGTGGGAAGGAAAGAACAATTAACTAAAAAAAATGTGCTTCAAACTGTACTCAAAGTTCCTCAGTTTTCCTGATGGAGGAGGATAACATTTTTCATCATTTTCCTTTGGAAAATAATTCATTGTATTACAGATCAAAGGAACTAAGGGCTTCTCAGTTGACTATTGTTAAAATATTACTATTACTATATACAATGTTCACTTTGGACCAGTTCATATTATTAGTCTTCTCAGATTTTTTTCTAAAACCACCCCTTTGTCATTTCTTATAACATAATTATATTCCAATCATATGCTACAACTTGTTCAGCTATTCCCAATTGATATCTTTCCCCTAAAACTCCAATTTTTGACACCATGAAAAGAACTATCATAAATATTTTTGTTCCTAAATATCCTTTTCTTTTTCCTTTGATATTGATAGGCTGTAGAACTAGTAACAATATTGCTGGGCAAAATTGCATAAGTTTTATAGCCCTTTTGGCATAGTCCCAAACTGTTCTTCAGAATGGCTGAACCAGTTCATAACTCCACCATCATTTGCATTAATGTACCTATTTTCCACTGCCTCTCTAGCATTTCTCATTTCCCTTTTTGGTCATGTTAGTCAATCGGAGACATATAATATATTCCCTCAGAGTTGTTTTTTCGCTTAAATTTTCTTGGTAAATAATAATTTGGAGCATTTTATATGACTATTGACAGATTTGGTCTCTTCATCTGAAAATTGTTCATATCATTTGATCATTTATAAGATGTTTATTCTTAACTTGTAGCAATAAAACTGGTGAAATGTTAAATTGTCCAAATGCTAGAGCTATGTAACTTCGTTGTCTCAGAGAGTAAAAAAAAAGATAGCAGACAACTCAGTGGGAATCACAATCTATGTTTTTCATCCTTTAGCCTGTGTAAGAGACCAGGAAAATCCCAATACTCCACACCTTGGTCACTAAAGGACACTTTTCAAGGCCCTATACAAGCAAGATTAACAATGTATTCCCATATTCCTCAAGGAGTCCAGTCCAGGGATAGGAATAGAGCATTCTCCTCCACAGCTCAGGATTGTGGAGAACCCAAAGTTCAGAGGGCAGATGACTATACCTTCTACAGGCTTTTGGAAGCTTAGAGAATGTGCAGGCAGAAGTACAACATGGTTAGGAAGTATGCCCAAATTCTCTCCAGTCTCTAGAGACTATTTTAAATTACAAAATTTTAAATGGATATAGATATGTTTTCATTTCACTTATACTTAATTAGAGAAAATAAATCACAAGGATATTGGGAAAGAGAGTACTACAATGGAAAGATATGTGGTGGGTGTGAACAGACAACAGTGTATTACCATACATACTAGCCATTGCATACAAATCATGGAGAGTTTATTCAAGTTTCATTTAAGTTTATGGAAAAGGAAAGGCATAGGCATTTATGAAGCACCTACTATGTGCTAGGTACTATGTTAAGCACTTTGCAAGTATTACCAATAAAGGGAGTAGCCATAACAGGGAAGATCACAGACTCATTTAAGTATGGAGGAAATGAGCTTTCAAAGAATTCTGAAATAAAGCCATTGAAATTCAGGAAATTGATTGACTGCTTGTATGGAATAATATAGGTAGTGTTCTTGACCTACATGAGAATTTGAGCTAGAGGAGTTCTATGGTCATTTCTACCTTTAAGACCCTAAGTTTTAAACATCATTGAATAATAGAGGCCCTATAATGTAATATTTTGCTTTTTGGCTGCAGTGACTTACAGAGCAAAATCTACAGTAGTAAATACATTCACTTTGAATTCTGGCTAGACCTTGACTATTAATGACACTCTACACCACAAAAGAATATGGCACATAGTTGTTTAGTAAGTGGCCCTTCAGAAAAGTTGTCATTAATCAGAACTAGAGAACTTTCAAGAGCTACAAGAAACACTTAGGTTAGAAATATTAAAGAACTTACTTCTTCATTAAGATCTTTAATTAAATTCTGTAGTAGATTACTGGGAGAAATATAATTCCAGAAGGCTAGATTAGTTGACTTTCTGAGTTCCTCCCCTCTCCTCTATCAACCCTAGTAGCTGGGAATTCTATTGAAAGGTAAAGAGATAAGAGGGAAAATAACATCAGATTTTTTAAGAATTGTTTTTCATTTTTCTCTTTGCATTTTTCCCTTCTTTCTAATAACACAGGATATAAATAAACACTCTTACATTTCAAAAAGAGCCAAAAAAGATTAATTATTTTAGCATCCCTTAAATAGACTGTTTTTTATTTAATGTATGTGATTGATAGGGTTTTTTTTAAGCATACTGAAAATATCTTAAATTTACTACCCATGAAAAATCAAGAACTTAAAAAGAGAAATAAGTTAAAAAAAGGAAAGAAATTGGTGTAGTACAGTCTCGTGTAGTAAGTGTATAAAACAAAAACACACAGTAATAAAATATGTATTTTTAACCAAATGCAAATCTTTCCTTATTATACAAATGACAACTCTTAGGGACCTAGTAAAACCAGTCAGAAAATGTATTTCCCTCTGATAAAAACTCTAGGAATATCAGGAGAGCTTAAATATGACCTAGTTTCTTTCCATTTTCCTAAACTCTCTCCATGCAATACACTGACTGGTTTTAAACTGATTCTTTGTGGTTGCTTTCCTTTAGGTCATAAAACAAAACATATACAAATGGCAAATATCTTCTCACTTTATTTAAATATGTGTGAATATTCACATATTCTGCTTGTAGAATATAAGGTCCTTGAGGGGACTAAAAAACCTACAAAATTACATTCCTTTTGGCTCCATAACTAAGGATCTAGAGCAATACTTAATGAATATTTGCTGAAGTGAATTAAATTGAATCATTTGGCTAGAGGTGGATGTTAAAGTCATAAGAGGAAATGGGAGAGTGAACTAACTAAAGGATAAAATATAAAGCAAAGAGGAGAGGGTTAAGGCCAGAATTTGGGGGACAGATACATTAGAAGATAGAGAAAAGAAGCCAGCAAATGGAAAATGAGGAGAGATTAGAAAATAATTATTATTTTATATAGAATATAGAAGATTTCTGAGTCAGGTGACTAACAAGATGGAGGACTAGTCCATTTTTTTCTGATCCCTATGGTCTCCCAAACTGCTCCAAAATCAGGATTATGTGTAAGAGATAAGCTAGTTTCATCTATCTCCCCAATATAGAGAGCCAAAAATGCTAAGAAGAATAAAACACACCACACACACACACACACACACACACACACACACACTAATGGTAAAGAAGGCACACCAACTCTTAATGTTTTCACTCAGTATCTTGTGTCTCATTATTTACAAGGCTCTGCTGGGGCTGCACAATCTATGGACTTGCAAAAGAACCCAACTTTCCCCATAACTTCCCAATGTAACAGAAAACCAAAAGTCAGAGACTTCCTTGGATTGAAACTGCAATACTCTTTGAATTGTAATACCAGAGAAACTGAGGCAAGTAGAAATTAGTTTTTAATTTTAATGTGGAGAGTTTAAGCTAGCTGACCAAATGGGACTAAAGTCCAAAGCATTTGGTACAGATAAACAGGCAGGGAACTTATATAGGGTTTTAGTTAACTAGGGTTTGCAAACAGAATACATAACCTGAGTATACAGTCTTATAGGGAAAATAAAGGCAGATAAAGGTGCAAGGACACTGGGAGAACAGATAAAACATAATTCCAGGAAAGGATCATAACTTAATCCTGACAGGATAGAGGTCCAGATAATAAAGTGGAGGACAGGAAACAGTGAGGCATGGGGCAATACTCAAAAGGAGGGGGATTTAATCTAGCAAAGATTGAGATGCACCTGGACATCTATGACACAATGATATGCAAAGGGGGATCAGAGATGCAAGGTTTTTCCTGGGCTCTTTTCTAAACTTAACTTTTCTAGTCCTAATTACAAAGAAGGCATTGGCTATGGCTTATTATCCAGGATTCAACATAAGAAGTAGTACTCAGTAACAATAGAAACAGAATAGTAATAGAGAAAATGAGCAGGATACTAAAGTATGTGTGGATCTTCTAATACTGCCTAATATTGGGCATCCAATGGGGGTCATTTTGTACCCCCAGTAGACAGTTGAGATAAAACTGGTGAAATGTGAATTTCCTGAAGGAGGTTGAGATAGTTTTAAGATATAGCCCTCAGAATTACCATTATGAAATGAAGAATTAGAAAATGAGTAATAGGGGAATATGAGGGGGAAAAATGAAATTCGGAGGGAAGACCAAATGACTTTGAGCAGAAGCAAATAAATGAATGGGAAAGATATTTATTATAAAAGAGACTATGGTCTCCAGATCAAGTAAAAATGTCTAGACTTTTATGAATAAACATTGTAAGACAAAGGTAAGTGAAGGAACACCTGATGAGGAAGAAGACTTCATGAATTCCTGAGAAATCATGGACCTACAGTGAGATTTTCCTAACTAGTTTAAAACAGGGCTTCTTAAACTTTTTCCACTTTTGACCCTTTTGCCCAAAAATTTTTATATGACTTGGGTATGTGTATATATATATATACATATATATATATATATATATAATAGCTACATAAGGCAAACATTTACTGAAAATAAATCATAATTTTGTGACCCCCACATTCAGTTATGAGATCAGGAACTGTAGTTTAAGAAGCTGGATTTTAAAAGATAGTAGAAATTGTGATAGAAAAAATATATGGCCTTCACAATAAAAATAATAGGAGAACAGAAAAACTTGAATCTTTAGCTGGAAGGCTAATCAAATAAACAAATCAGAAAGCACAATTGAAAGGGAATACAAATAAAGGAAAGGAAAGAATAAGGGAGGAGGGGGGTTAAAAGGAAAAAGGCTTATAAAGCTAGAAGGCAGGATTTCCATAAAATCAAAACTCACTGATCTCTAAGGTAGAATTCATAGGGACAATTTAAGAATTATGTCTCTTAGAACAGCTGGATTATGTTAAAAAAAAGAAAGAAAGAAAGAAGGAAAAAGAAAAAGAAAAGTTGAAAACACAACAGAAGGAATAATACAAAAAACTTCCCAGAACTTCTGAAAAGAGAAAACAAATTTCCACTGAAAGGAACACATCAGTTGCCTCTGGAAATAGCCAACCAAATGACAAAAAACCCATGCTGCAAACTCCAGGACACATAGGAGTTGAATTTAATAGTTCCAAGACAAAAAACAACAGAAAAAAGACCTTTAAATATGAAAGTAAAGAAATTCAAATGACAGTAGATTACTTTTACCCATCAGAAACTACAGGATGGAATGGAATAAAATGCTTTAAAGAGAAAAGGATTTCAAATTGCAAACCAAGATGATAAATCCTTCAAATTTGAGTCTAATAATTACTAGAAATATGTGGCCATTCAATTAAAACAAAACATTTAAAATGTTCTTAGAAAGAAAACCAGAGCTGAATAAATAATTTTTATATATACCCCAAAGAATAGAAACTTTTTTTATATTTTATTGAAGTTTTTTATTTTCAAAACATGTTTCAAAACAAAAATAAATGCAAGGATAATTTTTCAACATTGACCCTTAAAAATCCTCGTATTCCAATTCTCTCTCTTTCCTCTACCACCTTCCCTAGATGGCATGTAATACAATATATGTTAAACATGGTAAAATTTATGTTGTCCAATATAGGCATACATATTTATACAATTATCTTGCTGCATAAGAAAAATCAGATCAAAAAGTAAAAATAAAATAAAATAAAATGAGAAAAAAAATAAAATTCAAGCAAACCACAACAAAAAGACTGAAAATGCTATGTTGTGATCCACCCTCAGTTTCCACAGTTTTCTCTCTGAGTGTATACGGCTTTCATCATCACAAGATCACTGGAACTAGTTTGAATCATCTCATAAACATACAAAAAAGGTAAACAACTATAGCAACCAAGGACAACAACCCAACCAAAAAATAACAAGAGATCATTAAAAGATTTCTTTTTAAAAGTAAATAAAAAAGACAACGGTAAAAGTCTAAATCAAATAGAAGTGACGATGGATAAGTAAACCTCAAAATTTATGGTCTAATCCTCATAACATTCCATCTGTAATGGACATAAAAGAGAAAGAGAGAGACAGAGACAGAGACAGAGAGAGAGAGAGGAATGTGTGATATAACCTAATAAAGTCAAAGATTAATAATGAAGGGGAATTAACTCCTATGGCCCAAGGTAGTAGGGAATGTATAAAACAATGAGCAAGGAGACAAAAAGAGGGACCAAAACAAGAAGGGGAAGGCCAAAATTTGATTTCATTTATGGAAGGGAGTAAGTCTGATGAGAGTTTCCATAAGGGAAAAGAGTCTATAAAAAGAGATGAAGACCTTCCAGTGGTAATAATCCACAGGGATTTTTGGCTTAAACAGAAAACTCAAACCTGTTCCAAGAGAAGAGGAATCAGAGATATTTGGGGGAAAACTGCCGTTCAGAAAAGTGTTAAGGCATGGACCCCAGGAAGAGACTGTGTGTATGCCTGTGTGTGTGTGTGTGTGTGTGTGTGTGTGTGTGTGCATGTGTGTGTATGGAGAGGGAATGAGCATTATGGCAATGGTTAACTAAACAATTAGGAATATAGGAAAATTCCTACCATGGGGCAATATCCTTTCTATTGCCTGTGGAAAGTAGTATTTCTAGGAGTGAGATAGAAAAGAATAAGATATTAGATAACCATTTCTATAAGGCAATATAATAAAAATAATTTAGAAGCATAAATCCAAAATAAGTATCCTTGAAGCTTTGATTTCATGAGGTATACAGATGTAGACTAAAGGACTGAATATACGTTGCAAGTCAAAGAATAAAAAGTCAAGACTAGACAGAAAGGATAAATAAACAATGAATAAAATGAGAGAAAAAAATTTAGATCAACAGTCAATAGATAATATCTATTATGTGCCAAGCACTGTGCTTAGTATCAGGGATACAAATATGAAAAAAGAAAGATAGTTCCTGCTGTCAAGGTGCTTACAATCTAATGGAGGAAGACAAATACAAAAAGCTGTAAAAGTACCTGAAGTAGGGATATAATGGAGAAATCAATTTGAGATGTCTCAAAATAGTGAAGCCAAGTGATAAATAAAATATTTGAGCTGAACTCTCCCCTTAAATGAAGCTCGTGGCTTCATCTTTCAATCAGAGAGGCAGAACATAGTGATGAGATAGAGTACCAAGATTGTGATGAGCTAGGATGATGAGCTTATTCCAGGAATGGCCTTTCTGTTGCATGGTGAAAGGTGAAAAAAAAATTTAAAAAAAATTGAAGGAAAGGGAATTTTAATTGACTGAAGGGAAGAATTAAATAACTAGATTAAAAATGAGAAAGAAAAAATCTAGATAAAATTAAACAAAACTAGGGGATGGAGAAATACTTTGGATAGTAGAACTTATGGGTAAAGGGAAGAAAACTAGTGAGAATAAGGTTTCCTTAATGTAGATTAAAATGAAATAAGTGAAGAGGCAATGTATTGCATTTATAGAAGAAGAGGGAAAAACAATCCCAATTTGGAAGGAAAAAACAATTATAAATAAATAAAGAAAAATATAAATTTAATTCTCATAACTTTATTTTTAAGATTTACTTTAAACTTAAATACAAAATTAAAAAGGAAAATAGAAAATAGAAAAAATAAAAATAATTGCCATGTGTACAGCAGAATGTAAAAGAAATTTTAAATATAAAACAATAAATTTTCATTTCAAGAAAGCCTATATAATAAATATTACACATTGTATTCATAGGTGTCCATCTTTTCTTTGCTGCTTTGTGAGTTTTCTTTTGTTTTCTGTTGCGTTTAATTTTTCTGGGCATGATATTTTAGACTACATCCCCAATTCTTTTGCCCTTGGATATATAGTGTTCCAAGACCTTCAGTCTTATAATGTAGCTGCTGTTAGGTCTTGTGTGATACTAATTGTGACTGCCATATTTGAATTATTTTTTTCTTGTTGTTTGTAATATTTTCTTCTTGACCTGGGAGTTTTGGAATTTGGCTATGACAGTCCTGTAGGATTTTCTCATAATGTATTTCAGGTGGTGATCAGTGGATTTCCCCCTACTACAACACCCATTTCTAGTTTTCCTCATATTCTAATACTTTAATATAATTAAAAAAATTATTACTTGTACTATTGTATCAAGATTCTTTTTTTTTGGTTGTAGCTTTCATGTAGTCCTATTATTCTTATGTTTTTTCTTCTTGATCTGTTCTCCATATCTGTTGTTTTTCTTATGAGATGTCTCACATTCTCTTTTATTTTTTTCACTTTTTATATTTTGTTTTATTATTTCTTGGTTTCTTATAACTTTGCTGACTTCTCCTTGTCCATTTCTAATTTTCTTGATGTCATTTTCTTCCTTAAGTTTTTGGATCTCCTTTTCTATTTGGTTAATTTTCTTTTCATAGTATTGTTTTTTTCTTGGAAGTTCTTATTATTTTTTAAAATTTTTAATCTCTTTCATTTGATTTTCAGTATTTTTTTTGAGTTTTATGATTCTTTTTGGCCAGGTAAACATTTGATGTTACTCTTTTGTGTATGAAGGATTTAAAAAAAAATTCCCCATGTTCCTCTGAAGACAATCCCCAGTCATCTCTATTCACATAGTAATTTTCTGTGGGTGAATTATTTGTCCTTTGCCTGTTCATTTCTTCTTTTTCTTTTTTTTTGTTTAAATAATAGCTCTTTATTTTCAAAATATATGCAAAGACAATTTTCAACATTCACCCTTGCAAAACCTTGTGTTCTGAATTTTTCACCCTCCTTTTCCCTACTTCCTCTTCTAGACAGCAAGTAATCCAACATATATCATTTTTTTCTTTTAAATTCATTGGTACTTTTAGTGTAATCACCTCTAGTCCTGGGATGTAGAGAATGTTGCCTCTAGTCTCAGGTTCTCCTTCAGTTCTCTCCTCTGGCTGACATTCCTTTTTATCCAGGGCCATATTTTCAGCAGCACATCTGTGCTTATTAGAAAGGGTTCCCAATTTTCCCTGACTCAGATGCCGCAATCCTCACACTGTCCAAGGGGTGAAAATTCCTGTGGCTGGGGCTGAGGCTGCCTTCCAATTATGCCAATCCCTGTTCTTGCTGCTCGTTGTTTTCACATTAATTTAGATGTAAATAAATTTTAAAATACAATATAATAAAAAAGAATGATATTGCATTAAACAAAGCAAAACCCCAAACCCCCCACCTTCTATTGTTTACAAGATAGACACCTGAAAAAATAAAGACACACAGAGAATAAAAATAAAAGGTTGGGGAAAAAATTGCTGGGCTGAATCAGGGAAATCCAAAAATAAAGCAGAAGTTGCAATCAAACTATCAGATAGAGCAAAACATTCACAATATAAAAGGATAAGAAGGAAAATATACTATATTGAAAGGAACAATGCTCAACAAATTAACATTAGCTTAAATACTTCAAATATCTTAGCATCTAGCCAGTGTAAATTTTTTCCCCTTACATCCTATGGTTCTGGTTCTGGTTAACCATGAATCATCATCACATAAATTTGGCCATTCTTTCTGCTTAGAGAGTAACATTTTAAATGTCCCATTCAACATCCCTTTAGCTT
The DNA here is from genome assembly GCA_023553655.1 of Myrmecobius fasciatus. Taxonomy (NCBI): domain Eukaryota; kingdom Metazoa; phylum Chordata; class Mammalia; order Dasyuromorphia; family Myrmecobiidae; genus Myrmecobius; species Myrmecobius fasciatus. Next base: position 81,538 of record JAJPUD010007054.1, read on the forward strand.
TCTATACCAAAGTGTTATGGACTGGCCATCACTCCCCTATCTGTGTTTTTACTTTTATTATATATATATATATGTATATGTATATATATATATATATATATATATATATATATATATATACATGATTACCTTGAAAGCCGAGATTATCTTTGTTGTGGTTTTTGTATTTCCAATATTTTAAGTTAGTACTCAATAAATGCCTTTCAATTTATTCATGCTTTTTCTATCACAGAGGAACAAATTCATTTGAATCCCCTCCTAGAAAGTGGTATTGAGGACAGTTTTGAAATATACATTGTAAGGTGTTGTCATAAAAAATGCCCCATTTTCATGTTAAATATAGAGGATGCTATTTGACACCTAATAGAATGAAAGTTGCATAATTTAGCTAGAGTTTTATACTATAGGTTGGTTTCAGTCTTGCCATACATGGGAGCTAGGAGTATCTTTAGAGGGAAAATTATTTTATTCCAATGTCTGAAATATTACTGTATAGATTACTAGTTCAAATCTTTGGTCCAAGAGTTCATTTTCAGCAAGCTGAATTATACAGATCACTCTGTTATCAATTTATTACCTCACTTCCCAGTTTAAGTTTATTTTCTCTCCTCTTCCTCTAATACATTAAAAGATAAGATCTTAGTCAGAATAATTTCTATCTAGCAGAAACATGGTAGTCACCATAGCTGGCAATTACAAGAACAACAGTCTGAGGTGACACATCTCAACCTAAATAAGGGAATTATCTCCCCAAAATAACACATTAATTCTGTTCTGCCCAGATAACTTCTAAACATGTTTAAGGACTTAAGGTTAATCTACAAATTTGGTAAACAAATAATTCACTTCCCCCACATAAAAATCACAATCAACTTGACCTTCTCCCCAAGACCTAGTATCACTAACTGGGAATTCAAACCATCTTAAGCTGCTCTTCCATTATCATCCAGCCCAGAGGTTACCTAATAGTTGCTTTTGCAGTCTAATTTTAAAAAAGCAGTGGCATTCATTGTACAAAGCAATGGCTTTTTAAATGATCTCTCTGACTTGATAAACAGTATCTTGTTTTTCTGATTAATTCTATTCAGCAGCCATTACAGGGTGCTTAAAAAATAAGGGATTGATTCTTTTTTTTATCATTTTGGCCTAAGTAGCCAAATGTTTCCTACCACCTTCTTACAATTAGAAACAAAAAAACTTCAAAGTTTATGTTGTTAAACCTTTTCAAAAGGTAGGTTACATTGTTATAAATATCACACTTAAAACCAAAGCAATTAGCTAAAATATGACATAGATGATGATTTCACAATCAAAACGAGAAATTCTGTTTTCTTTCTATTTTCCCCTTGTCAAAATGAAGATGTAATTGCAGGTCATAATTAGTGTGCATATTCATTCAAAATAATTCTGATACCTACAGGCTAGGGTCAGTATCTTGAGATTATAAATTTAGAATTGGAGATGTTAGATGTCACCTAGTCTAACCTCATTTTATGAATAATAGAACAAAGGCTCAGATAAATTTAGTGATTTGTCCAAGATTACATTGCCAATATTTAAGATATTTTTTATCATATGGATAAAGGAGAATGAAAGCTTAAAAAAGCCAATAAACAAACACAATTGAAACATACAAACCAGACAAATTAAGAGGATTTGGATTCAAAAAATTTGTGTGTGAGAAAGTGTGATAAAAATTATAAATTGTCTAGTACCAGACAGAGTAAGTGCTATATAAATGCGACATATGTGTGTGCACTGTGTATAGGTTTGTGTGTATATATACATATAGAAACATGCACAAATATTACATATGCATACATATGTATGTATGTGTCTCTGTGCGTGTGATGTAACAGAAACTGGTTAATGAGAACAAGACCCTCGGAATATGTGCTGCTAGCATTAAAACACATGGAGGTTCAGTGGGCCTGATTTTAGAAATATATAATGTGATAAAGAAACCTTTTAAAATTTGAAGCATGCCTTGGCATCCTAAAACTTTTCCTGGTAGTGACAAAATGATCTCTTTCTTCCCTGATGGCAAGGGATTACTCCAGTAGGGAGAGAAGTAGCAGTTGCTGTGCTAGGTGACTTGTCTCCTCACTGGGCTCATGTGACTGTAAACACATTTCCATTTCTATATCTTTTATCCTTGTGTTCATTATTTCCTAATCTTAGGTGACTAAGAATAAGAAGGAATAAACAGTCCAGATTATAAACTCGTAAACTTTGAAATATCAGAAGAAGCCATTGGTGGTTCACTAACTAAAGTTCAGAGTAGAGTTTTCAGATTGTTGCAGCAACTAAAGCTTGGTGAAAAGCCAGTCCTGAAGAGTGACCTACTGGACCCAGACCAGCAGTGAATCAACCCAGCAACATATACTCTTCAAGCAAAGAAGTGGCTAAGGCCCAATAAGGAGTGAACTTGGTGGAGGGGAAAGTTTTGTAACAACTGCTTTTGGTCTTGACCCATTCTCCTGGAGAGTTAGTTTGGATATAGGAAAAGTACATGTCCTAGTACAGGGGGTAATGTTTGAGCTTCAGTTCTTATTATATCTTCTCAATAAATATCTTTGTAAAAAATTGTTATTGGTGCAATAGTCATTTGTTGGATGATATTTGGAATATATTCACTGAGGATGATGTTGGGGTAGTGGGGCTATGTCAGATGGAAATTATTAAAATACAGTATTAGACAAATAATCCTCAATCCTTCAGAATCACAAGTCCAAGGGATCTGACTCATCTGTTGGAGTGTGAGTTGGAACACTAAGTCCTGAGGTTATAATGTTATAAATGTTTTTACATCACCTTTTTCAATGTATCTTTTTTCTCTTTCCATTCCCGAGAGTCACTCTTGGTAACAAAGAACAAAACCAAAGAAGAAAGGAAATAATTGTATATATTGAAACCATCTGACCTAGAAGATACAATGTTATATATCCATAAAAGCAGCTAGATGGTTTGATGGATAGAGTACTTGGCCTAAGTTCAAATGATGCTTAAAATTGTGTGACTATTTGGCAAGTCATTTAGCCTGTTTGTCTCAGTTTCCTCATCTGTAAAATAGGGCTGATAATTGTATCTATCTCCCAGGATTGTTGTGAGGATCAAATGAGATAATAATTGAAAAATTATTAGCAAAGTACCTGGCCATAATAACTATTATATACACATTAGCCATTATCATTATTATTATTATTGTTATATATCAGAAATTTTTGATCCATGTCCTAATCAAAAGGCATCTATTCATATCCAGTTTTTTGCTACTTCAAAAATACTATATAAATATTGTAATGATATAATTCTTTCTCTTTGTCATTGACCTTCCTGGGGTTTATAGTTAGTACTGGTATCTCTGAATATGTTCATTTTAATCACTCTTCTCATTTAATTCTAAAAATTGCTTTCCAAAATGATTGGAGTAATTTAGAGCTCTACCATCAATGCCTTATAGAGCTTTCTAAAATTCCTCCAACATTAACTATCCCCTCCCTTTTTAACATAAAGTAAATTTCCCAATACATGCACATACATGAAACTCAGAGGGAAATGCTTTTAACTAGGCAATCAGAAACAGATGCTACTGTCTCTGCCTTGAAGGACCTTTCGTTGCAGGTTCCAAAAAGACTCCAGAATTACCCCACAGTGTTGATCTGCAGAGCAGCAATAAAACTCATCAGACTTGCTGGGAGCTTGATAACACAAGAGCAGATGGAAAGAGGAAAGGAAGACCTAATGAGATCACAGTTCACAGCAAATGTCACTATAAAGAAGGGGACAAAGAGAGATGATGAAAGGGATTCAATTAGACAGGCATGAAATAACAACCTTGGTTATTTATTCAAGGATTCTTCCTAACTCCCCTAAAGATTAAGTGTTCTGAATACTGCAAAACCTTTATTTTCTCTAGATCATAAGTCATCCTTTTGAGTACCTAAAGTGAGTGATTAGGAAGTCACCCAGCAGTGAGTACTAAAGAGGTACCCTGATGACTTGAATGAGTGACTGTGTCCTCCCTAAAGAGTCAAAAATGAAAGCAAGGAGAAGTAAAGTGATTGAACACTAGCACCTGCTGATCAGTAGCAAATCAGACCTAAGAAGAACACTCTATAAGCTAAACTTGAATATCTCCAGATAAGAGGGGAAAACTACAGATATAGCTGAGATGATTTTTGGAGGGCCAAATCATTGACTATATTTCACAGGGGAGGTTTTTTGTTTTTGTTTTTGTTTTTGTTTTTGGCCTAAAAGCTTTTTTGTCCTCAAGCTTCTTACAACCTCGTGCTTCAGATTTTCTTCCTTCCTGTCTTTCAAATCTCCATAATGGCCATCTCAATCCTTGATCAATATCTGGTCAATATCTTGATAATGATTTTATATCAATATCATGATCAATATTGGTATGGAAAATATTTGGGTTGTGGTCTCATTGATTTGTTGTGTGATCTTTAGCAAGTGTCTGAATCTCAGGTTATTTATCCATAAAATGAAATGATCTCAAGAGCCTCATCCAGTTCTGAACACTCTGACTCTAGGTCCATTGCCGTCTTGAACTGTTTTGCCTTCTTTGTATCTCTTAGTGGACTAATAATGAATGAAGAAAGAATCATTTAGTAAACACATTTTAAAAACTATACTACATGTAGGGCATACACACACAAACAATACAGTCCTTTTACTCAACGAACTTACTTTCTGACATAAGGAGAAAAACAACTTAGTTTGGTGTGGAAAGCTACTAGGATAGCAAGTGGAATCATAACAGCAATGTTGTAAATTGATTATGGTTTCAGAATTATAAAATAAGAGGGGATATGCAGGGAATGCCAGCTGTGACAAGGTGAATGGTAAGGATATGGTCAGAGACTAAAGTAAAACATAGCTAATGCCCAACTTGAAATAGGGGCATGTGAGGCCCTTATTGATCAGGTTTCAGGATGGAAACTCAAGGAGTGAAAGTTAAGTTCTGCAAGACATGATATTTGATTTCATTAATAAGGAGTTGGGAAGGAGATGGTAGCTGAAAAAAAAAGTGTTTTTATTTTTCTAAATGACTAATATTTAAACATTACAAACTCTTCCCTGCCTATCAAAATAACCACAATGCAGATAAGTGAAAGTCTATTGAAAATACCCTTCCCAGACCAGGGTCATGTAGTTCAGTGCCTCAAAAACTGCCTGAAAAATAAGAAAGGAAAGTATGTCTTGCAAGAGAATGCAGATAATTGAGTTTAATAAACAAGAAGGATAGATAGTCATTGCTGGTGAGTTGGGCATACTGTGGTCCTATTTTTACACTGAGAATGGATTAGTGAAGCTCTCAAGATAAACTCAGCGATTCTAAGCCTTGTGTTAGAAGATTGAAAAGGGATGTGAATGGAGTATAAATCAGGTCTGAGCAAGATATTTACTACTCTAGAGATAAGTAGGGAACCTCTAAGTCATCTTTTCTTCCAGAGCTGACAAAAATTTTAAATGGAAAACATCTATTTTCTAGTTATTAGGAGGACTTTGAAAATAACTCAGAAATGATGACTATTTGCCTGATTCTGTATTCCATAGATAAAAACAGCTTCCCCAGATCAAGTATCAATCTTAACTCAGATGGAGGCTAGAGGCCTACTTGGTACTTCATGGATAATAAATAAATGGCTCTCATATGAATATGTAGGAAGGAACAGTGCTCCACCTAAGCAAAATTTTACCAAACTCACCACAATTTGTGCTTACTCAAATTTCACAGTATTCACTGATTCCCCATGAGTGAGCTTATCCTTCTAGCTTCTTTCCACCAAGCTGGTGTCTTTCTTCTGCATGTACCAGCAAGCATGCCCTCCATGAACTATCCATAAATAAATCCTATCTGAATCCATTTAGTTCAACAATTGTGCAGAACAATAATTCATTAATAAATGCTATTTTTTGAGAAGCAGCATGTTGCTTTGGGTTGAGAATTGCCCATTGAGTTTGGGTCCAAATTCCACCTCTGACATATACTGGATAGGTGATAGCAGTCAAGTTATTTAATCTTAATCCCAGGAAACTTTTGAAGACAAGAGAAGGTGAATATCTGCATTGCAAGAGGAAGATCTTTATCCTGACTTTCCCACACTGATGAATTTATAAATCTCACCAGAAAAAAAATACTGCTTTATGTACATTATTATTTCTGTTCTTTTATAAAAATGTATCCTATTTATTATGAAACAATCAAAATCTCAATATAAAGAGCTATGCTCTCTAATCCTCAATAAATTCTGTTGAGAGACTTGGAGAAGACAGGTTTTAGATGGATGGACTAAAGATGAATATTTAGAAAGTTTTGCATGAGCAAATAGGAAGGGTTTGTGATGAAAGAATAGCAAATTCTTTGTTTTTATTGCTTTATTATGAGGAGGCAGAAGCTGTTCTTATTCTTGTGAAAGATGAAGGACTATTCTATATACAGTTGAAATCATTAGAAGAAGAGGACAGGGTGACCTTTCTGCATCATTAGATGCTGTTAACCACATGCTTCTTCTTTTTTATTTCTATCATGGGGTAGTGTGGGAAACTTCAAAGAGTGTCAGAGTCAAGACACACCAATGAGTCCCAAAGACCTCCCTAGCTGGGAGAAGCTGGCCACGATTCTTCACTACTCTGGCTCTGCACGGTCTCTTCTGCTTAGCCATCCATGCAACCTCCTCCCCCCAAAGCCCTCTGCTTGAGTCTCCATCATTCTCACTCTTTTCAAAGTATTGTTATCCTAAAGAGAAGCCAACACAGAGCTTTCATACATTAGACAGCTCCCAATCTAAAATGAATCAAGCAAAGGATAAATGTTTTAAATGCCAAAAGAGACCAACTGTGAACTATGAATGGACATCAGAAATAATCTGGAAGAACCTACAATTTTACAGATTAGGAAACTGAGGAATATGGAAGCTGAATGACTTGCTGGTGTTAATACAAGTAGTTTCAGAAGTCCTTCCATAACAGAATTAGTGTTCTCTCCACTGTACTCAGACCTTGCCTTCACATAAGAACTTTTGAAAGGCAAGTACTCATGTGGAGGTCAGAAGGAGTGATAAAAGGACCTTCTCAAGACTCTGTGGAGAACTGTAGTATCAAACATGAGACATGGGAGACACTGGCACAATGCCATCCAAAATGTCATTACTCCATCAAAGAAGGCACTGCATTTTATGAGCAAAGCAGAATGGCAATAACTCAAAAGAAATATGAAATGAGCCAACTTAGGGACATCTCCCTCTCAAATGATCATATTGACTATTTGTGCTTGGCCTGTGGTAGAATCTTTTGAGGTTATATTGGTTTGATCAGGACACATTGTAAACTGACACCAACATCATGATGCTATTTCAGTCTTCTTCAATTCCCAAGGACGACAACAACAACAACAGATCTTGCCCTTAAGATTTCTGCAACCCACATTGAATGACAGCAGCATCATGTTCTAGTGGAAAGAGTACTGGGTTTAGAGGCAATGCTGTGAAAGATAAAGGGCTATCCCATACACAAAAGAAGAGGACAGGGCAATTTTTTTTTTTTTTTGCTTTTTGCTGAGGCAATTGGGGTTAAGTGACTTGCCCAGGGTCACACAGCTAGCGAATGTTAAGTGTCTGAGACCAGATTTGAACTCAGATCCTCCTGACTTCAGGGCTGGTGCTCTATCCACTGTGCCACCTAGCTGCCCCAGGGCAATCTTTCTGCATCTTCTCTCTTAACCTCTCTGTTATCTATTATTCCAACTCCTCATTTATCAACTCATGAGAGACAGATCAGGATGATCTGTGAAGAGAATGGCAGGACTAGAGTCAGGAAGACTTGACTCTGACCTTAGACACTTACTAGCTGTGTATTCTTGGGAAATTTATTAAGTAATATTTACCTGTCTCAGTTCATTAGTTGTAAAATGGATATAATAATAGCTCCTATTTCAGTATCATTGTGAGAATAAATTAGATAATATTTATAAATTGCATAGCACAGTTTGGGGCATATAGTTGGGGGATAATAAATACTTCTATCTTTCCTATCTTTCCTTTCATTCCTATTGCACATTAGAAATAATTAGAAAACTACATGTAACAGTATATAATGGCACTATAAAAAATAAAATAGGAGTAAATAGATCATTTTGATCATATAATATTTATAAGTTTTTGCACAAAGAAAATCAATGTGACCAAAATTATAAAGAAAGCAAAAAACATAGAGGGAGATTAGAACAAATATCTCTAATAAAGGTCTCATTTTTCAAGGATATAGAGAACTGAATCAAATTGACAAAAATGTCATTCTTCACTTGATAAATGGTCAAATGATATAAGCAGAAAGTTTTCAGGCAAAGAATAAAGCTTTCTATAGTCATATGAAAAAAATATTCTAACTCATTATTATTATTTATTAGAGAAATGCAAATTAAAACTTGTACTTTTCAGATTGACTAAGATAACAAAAAAGGAAAAGGTTGGATGTTGGAGATGTGGAGAAGCTGAAACAATAATACACTCTTGATGGAGTTATAAAATGATTCAACCTTTTTAGAGAGCAATGTTAAATAATGCACAAAGAGTTATAAAAAATGTGCACACCCTTTGATCCAACAGTGCCATTGATAGATCTATATCCCAAATACATCAACAAAGAAAAGAAAAGAAAAAGAAAAGGACATATATGTATGAAAATATTTATAGTTACTCTTTTTGTAGTAGCTAAGAATTAGAAATCAAAGGCATGCCTATAAATTGGGGAATGACTAGAAAAGTTTTAGTCTATTATTGTAATGGAATATTATTGGGTTATAAGAAATTACAAGTTGGATGATTTCAGAAAAACCTGGATAGATTTACATGAATGATGCACAGTGAACAGAAACAGGAGAAACTCTGTGCTGTTATACACAGTAACAACAATATTATCTGATGAAGAACTGTGAATTACTTAGCCATTTTCAGCAATACAATTATCCAAGATAGTCCCAAAGGACTAATGATAAAGTGTATTATCTGTCCCCAGAGAAACAACTGATGTTTGAATACAGACTGGAACATGCTATTTTTTTTTTACTTTCTTTCGTTTTTTTTCTTTTGAGTCCTCTTATACAAAATGACTTATATGGAAATATTTTACATAATTGCATATGTATAACCCATATTTGACTGCTTATAGTCTCAGGGAGGGGGGAGGGGAAAGATAAAGGGAGGAATAAAATCTGGAATTCAAAACATTAAATTAAAATGTTAAAAAAAAAAAACCACAGGAGTTCACAGAAAAAGGAAAAGATCACTTTGGCATCAGAATCCTTTCCTTGAATCTTCACCTTAGACCCACTCACAAGAGTCAACATTTCACTTCAGGTGGGGGACTTAAGCAAAGAAGCAATCTGAATGTATTGTCAAAGCTTTGTTGTGACAATTAAGTATTAACAATATCCATCCAGAAGTATCACTGTATTTACTTTCTTGACTGTGGTCACTAGGCAACTGGAAGAATGTCTTAATGATGCAAATGCTTGAAGTATTTCAGGCTGATTCATTTAGGGGGGAAGAACAAGTAGAAAAGCTGAATCATCTTGGGAGGTACAATTAGAGACTGAGTTTGTAGCTTGAACTACTAATTGTTCAACTGGCATCTGGCTGAAATGACAACAGATGCAATACTAGCAGTGCATATTAACTCACATATTGGTTTGGCAGGCGGAGGTATAGCTGGAGAACTGTGGAAGGCAGCCACCTGACCTTTCCAACTTCATCTCACTTTAGTCTCAGATTTTCTGCTTCTCCCAAACAGTATTATTCATCATGCCTCAGGGTTAGCATCTCCAGCTATCTCCTTTCTCCCAGCTTTTGCTACTCCTTAGCCTTGGAGTTCTTCTTCCCCTTTCTTTACTTGCTTACATACCCTTCAAGACCTGGTTCACACTCTCTGTGATTTCCTAATTCCTGTTCAATCCTCACAGAGTACTTTATTTATAAGAACTTGGGCTTTTAGACTGGAAGAGATCTTAGATATTATTTAGCTCTTTTCCTGTCCCCCATAATTTAATATGGAAATATGGAAACAGGCCATAAAAAGTGACAACATGCCCTAGACCATACAGTGAATACTGGAACTAGAGTTCATACCTGTCATCTTACTCAAAATCCAATGTTCTTTCCATGATACCACACTGAACTTATTTTCCAGGCTTTTTTTTTTTAGTATTAGAGATATTTGTACATATGTTCTATTCTCCTAATAAACTGTGAAATCATTGAAGATAGATTTCCCAGGTCTTAGCACAATGCTTTGCACACAATAGACATAATAAGAATAATAAGTTTGAATTGATTAGGCTGAAAATGCTCCCTTTTAATAATAGCCAGCATTTTGATTATGCAAAGTATTTTACATATACTATCTTATTTGATCCTTACAACTAACTCAAGGGATAGATGTTATTATTATCTTAATTTTACAGATAAGAAACCTGAGGCAGATTTTAAATTACTAGCCCAAGCTTATACATCTGGTAAGAGGCGGGATTTGAACACTTCTTCCTCTTTCTTCTCCTTTTTTTCTCCTCCACCTTCTTTTTTTCTTCTCTTCTTTTTTTTTCTCCTCTTCTTCCTTATCTTTTCCTTTCTTCTTCCCTCCCTCCCTCCCTTTCTTCCTTCCTTCCTTGCCCTGGAATGGCAAAGTTTCTGTCAAAGGTGATCACTTAAACAGAGCTAGATTTTATCACATCAGGTATGGTTACTATGTACCTTTAAAGGAATTATCTAGAGATATAAAATTTTCCAATTTGTTTATCCCCTGATTACCTTACTCTTATACTAACTCATATTTGTAATACTCTTTAGAGTTCCTAACAATAACCTAGTGACCTATTATGGAAGAAATAGCATATTTTTGAGTTCATGTGGTAGGTAACTTCTGCCAAAATAAATATATCACAACACAAAAATTATATAATCAAAAATCTCTTGAAATTTCTAATACCAGGGAGGTGAAACCAAGAGAAAAAGCTAGAACTCACTCCCAGGCTGCTCCAAATTCTTTTAAATAATAATTCTACACAAATTTTTGAGCATCAGAATATGTTAAAAAAAGACTGAGTAGAACAATTTTCCAACTGAAGATAATTTATAAGGTCAGCAAGAAAGATCTGTGGCACTAGTATAGGAAGCCAGTTCCCAAGGCAGTCCTGGGCCCAGCCCCACCCTGGCCCCAATGCCAGCAAAACGGGTATGGGCCTAGGGACCTTTCAATCAGCAGCAGTACTGGCAGTTTATAGATTTGCCAGCCCAGAGATATCAAAGGGAACTTTGCTGTCTGCAGGAAAGGTTTGTTAGTAGGCTGAGAGGGCCTTGAGAACTTCCTACAAGGAGAGAAGTAGGTAGTAGCTGAGACATTAACCCCTTGAAATTTTGTACAGTGCACCCTCCACTCTGGAAACAGAGTCCTGCTTTAACAAAGAGTTAATAACTGAGTAAAAGGCTAGGAAAATGAGCAAAATCATAAAGCCAAGGCCTCCAAGAAAAAATAAAAATTAGCCTCAAGTCATAGAAGAACTTAAAAGAGATTTTGAAAATCAAGTAAAAGAGAGAGAGAGGAAAACTTAGGAAAAGAATTGAGAATGGTGCAAAAGGAAATACAAAAGCTAATGAGAAGACTGCCTTAAAAAGAGAAATAGGCCAAATTGAAAAGGAGATACAAAAGTTCCCTAAAGAAAATAATTCCTTAAAAATCAGAATTGAGAAAATTGAAGCTAATGACTTTTTTTTAATTAAAGCTTTTTATTTGTATAACATATGTATGGATAGTTCCCCAACATTGATCTTTACAAAGCTTTCCATTACAAATTTTACCCCCAGTCCCCTCCCCTCTCCTAGATGGCAGGAAGTCCACTACATGTTAATAATGTTGAAATGCTTGAGAAGTTATGCAAGAAAAATCCTATCTACAAGAAAAAAAAAAGAATCAGAGAAAGGCAACACAATGCAAGAATATGTCAATAGAGATCATGAAAATGTTACGTTGTGGTCCATATTTCATTTCCCTGTCTCTGGGTGTATATGGTTTTCTTCAGTGAACAATTGGAACTGGTTTGAGACAATTCTTTGTTGCAGAGAGCCATGTCCATCAGAATTGGTCATCATGTAATACTGTTGTTGCTGTGTATGATGATCTCCTGGTTCTGCTCGTTTCACTCAGCATCAGTTCATGCAAGTCTCTCCAGGCCTCTCTGAAATCGTCCTGCTGGTCGTTTCTTACAGAACAATAATATTCCATAACATTCATATACCATAATTTATTCAGCCACTCTCCAATTGATGGGCATCCCTTCAGTTTCCAGTTTCTAGCCACTACAAAAAGGGCTGCCACAAACATTCTTGCACATGTGGGGCCCTTTCCCTCCTCTAAGATCTCTTTGGGATATAGGCTCAGTAGAAACACTGCTGTGTCAAAGGGTATGCACAGTTTGACAACTTTTTGAGCATAGCTCCAAATTGCTCTCCAGAATGGTTGGATCCGTTCACAGTTCCACCAACAATGTATTAGTGTCCCAGTTTTCCCACATCCCCTCCAACATTCATCGTTATCTTTTCCTGTCATTTTAGCCAATCTGACAGGTGTGTAGTGGTACCTCAGAGTTGTCTTAATTTGCATTTCTCTGATCAATAGTGATTTGGAGCAACTTTTCATATGACTAGAGATGGTTTTAATTTCATCATCTGAAAACTGTCTGTTCATATCCCTTGACCACTTATCTATTGAAGAGTGGCTTGAAATCTTATATATATGAGACAATTCTCTATAAATTTTAGAAATGAGGCCTTTATCAGAACCATTAAATGTAAAGATAATTTCCCAATTTGATGAAGCTAATGACTTTTTGAGAAATCAAGAAACAATAAAACAAAACCATAAGAATGAAAAAAATAGAAAACAATGTAAAATATCTCATTGGAAAAACAAACGATCTGGAAAACAGATCCAGGAGAAATTATATAAAATTTATTGGTCTACCTGAAAGTCATGATCAAATAAAAGAGCATGGGCATTATTTTTCAAGAAATTATCAAGGAAAACTGTCTTGATATTCTAGAACCAGAGAGTAAACAGGAAAGTGAAAGAATCTACCTATCACCTTCTGAAAAGCATCCCAAAATGAAAATTCCCAGGAATATTATAGCCAAATTCCAGAACTCCCAGGTCAAGGAGAAAATACTGCGAGCATCCAGGAAGAAACAGTTTAAGTATAATGGAGTCATAGTCAAGATAATACAAAATTGAGCAATTTTTACATTAAAAGACTGAAGTGCTTGAAATATGACATTCTGGAGAGCAATAGTGCTAGGTTACAACCAAGAATCATCCCAGAAGAACTGAGTATAATCCTCAGGGGAAAAAGTGGAAATTCAATAAAATGGACAACTTTTAAGCATTTGTGATGAAAAGGCCAAAACTGATAAGAAATTTTGATTTTCAAATGCAAAACTGATGGAAAGAATGAGGAAGTAATCAGGAAAGGGATATCAGAAGGAAACCATTAGGGTTTACCTTTTATCTGTTTACATTACTATATGGGAGGGTGATACTTGTAACTTTCTCCTTATTATGACTTGTTAGAAGGAGTACAGATAGATAGAGGGCACAGATTAAATTGAATATTAAGACATAATATCTTAAAAATAAAATTAAGGGGTGAGAGATGAATGTACTGGAAAAAGGGATAGGGAGAAATTGAATATGTAAATTATTTGCAATAAAAATTTTTAGAGTAGAGCAGAAGAGGAAGGGAAGATGGGAAAGGGGAATGAATGAACCTTACTTTTATTGCAATTGGCTCAAAGAGGAAATAACATGCACACTATATATGAGTATAGAAATCTTACCCTGTAGGAAAATAGGAAGTAAAAGAGATGTTGGAATGGGGCGGGGGGGGGAGGGTGATAGGATTTATTTTAAAGAATAAATAGGGGAGAGAAATACAGTTAGCAATATTAATTTGGAAAAGAATTTTGAAACGAGTTTCTCTGATAAAGGCCTCATTTTTCAAAGATATAGGGAACTGAGTCAAATTTATAAAAAAAGAACTATTTCTCAATTGATAAATGATCAAAAGGTATGAACTATTCCAAAAGGGCTATAAAATCATATATATCCTTTGACCTAACAATACCACAACTAGACATGGATTTCAAAGGAAAATTTTTTTTAAAATAAAAAAAGATCTATACGTACAAATACTAGCTCTTTTCTCTGAGTGAAGAATTGGAAATTGAGGGGATGCTTATCAATTGGGGAATGGCTGAATCAATTATGCTTTGTCATTTTGATGGAATACTATTGTTCTATAAGAAATGATGATCAGGATGCTCTCAGAAAAACCTGGAAAGTTCTCCATGACCTCAAGCAAAGTGGAATGTACTGTGTACAAAGTAAAAGCAATGTTGTGGAATGATCAGATGTGAACGACTTTGCTATTCTCAGAAATACAATGATCTACAATGGCTCTGAAGGACTTATGATGACAAATCCTATCCATACCAAGAGAAACAACTGATTGTGCCTGAATATAGATTGAGGCATACACTCTCTTTTTGTAACTTTATTTTTCTTGAGAGTTTTTTGAGGGGTAGGGGAGCAATGTTTTCTTTCACAAAATGGCTTTTATGGAAATGTTTTCCATAACTTCACATATGCTTTCTTAATGGGGGATGGGAATGAGAAAAAAGGTAGAGAATCTGGAATTCACGAAGTTTTATAAACCAATGTAAAAAATGTTTCAAATGTAAATGGGGGAAAATTAAGTAAAAAAGGAATTAGAAAAAAATCTGACATCAGTGCATGAACTTGAAGTAGGAAGTACCCCCAGTAAAACCATCATTTATATAGGATTTTACATTTACAATGGGTAGTCAATATATGAAATTCCAATATGCTTTAAATGCATCTCTAAAAAGTCATAGATGGTGGATCTAAAATGTTGAGAGGCAGTGTAGTCTAGTGGACAGAAGGATGGCCTTCCAAACAGAAAAAGTTTGTTTTAAGTCTTATCTCTGACACTATACTAGTTGTAGGACCATGGGCAAGTGAGTGCCACAGATAACTTTCTATGACTTTAAGTTATATATTTCTATGAGTGAGGAAGAAGGTACTTTTCACACTTGGAGTTCTTTTTCCATGAAATAATACACAGAGCTCCCAAAGAACAAAACTACAGAAGAAAACTAAGTTAAACAGTGGTTCCTAAATAAATAGTATTAAAAAGATTTAAAAATTATCAGCCATAGCATTTATAAATTAATTTATAAATTAATATAAAATAATTATAAAAATATTATATTTTAGAAATTTTTCTAACCTTGGTATACTACCAGAAAAGTATCTTGTTATTAAAATGAAGTATTAGTTTAATCTTTTCTGAAAAAAGGGGTTTCAGAAGTCACAAAATTAGTTAAGATGGAAGGGACCTCAGAAACCATCTAATCCAGCCCACACTCAAGCAAGACTTTTGCCACTGACAAGTTGATCCAGAAAAGAGGAACCCAGTGAAGGCAGCTTATTTTATGCTTATACAGCTTTAATGTTTGGAAGTTTGTTTTTATCAAATTGAAACCTATTTCCCTGCAACCAGATAAGCTCTAAAGTCCCTTTCAGCTTTCTATCCTAGAATCTTATGCGATTCCAGGTGCTTTAGAAAGCAGAAAAATAAATAATAATATACATTTATATAGTATGTCAAGTTGATGATCAGCATAGCATAGTGTAGGTGACAAGACACTGGGTACAGAATAAAGAATTGGGTTTGAATCTCTCTTCAAGCACTTATTAGCTGTGTGATTTTTGACAAAGTCACTTATCTCAGTTCCTCATTTGTAAAATGAGCTGAAGAAGAAAATGGCAAACTATCCAAGTATCTCTGCCAAGAAAATCCAACTGGAGTCACAAAGAGTTGAACACAACTGAAAAAAAATATGACTCAACAACAAATATATATGTCTATCTCTAGATCTCTAGTCTATATTATATACATATATATACATATATAGTGTGTGTGTCTATGTATATCTTTCCATAGATAGACACACATGACTCTTTCTCTGTTTCTGCCTCTGTCTCTACTCACACATTTATCTCTCTCTCTCTCTCTTTCTTTCTCTCTCTCTCTCTATATATATATATATACATATATATATATATATCTTTTCATTTATACTTATATGTCTATCTATTTATAGTTCTATAACTTTTTATGTATCTATCTTTCTGTCCATATAATATAAATAGAGAGTAATTTCAGGTGTTATACAGAAGCCATCAGCAGTAAAGATGGAATAGGCATTGAAAATGTAGAAATGGAATAAATTTATGTCCAAAGAAGATCTGGAACTCCTAATTGAACACCAGATAGATAATTTTGATTATATTAAGTTAAAAAGTTTCTGTACAAACAAAACTAATGCAGACAAGATTAGGAGGGAAGCATTAAATTGGGAAATCATCTTTACATTTAATGGTTCTGATAAAGGCCTCATTTCTAAAATATATAGAGAATTGTCTCATATTTATAAGAATTCAAGCCACTCTTCAATAGATAAGTAGTCAAGGGATATGAACAGACAATTTTCAGATGATGAAATTAAAACCATCTCTAGTCATATGAAAAGTTGCTCCAAATCACTATTGATCAGAGAAATGCAAATTAAGACAACTCTGAGGTAACACTACATACCTGTCAGATTGGCTAAAATGCAAGGAAAAGATAATGATGAATGTTGGAGGGGATGTGGGAAAACTGGGACACTAATACATTGTTGGTGGAATTATGAACGGATCCAACCATTCTGGAGAGCAATTTGGAGCTATGCTCAAAAAGTTGTCAAACTGTGCATACCCTTTGACCCAGCAGTGTTTCTATTGGGCCTATATCCCAAAGAGATCTTAGAGGAGGGAAAGGGCCCCACATGTGCAAGAATGTTTGTGGCAGCCCTTTTTGTAGTGGCTAGAAACTGGAAACTGAAGGGATGCCCATCAATTGGAGAGTGGTTGAATAAATTATGGTATATGAAAGTCATGGAATATTATTGTTCTGTAAGAAACAACCAGCAGGACGATTTCAGAGAGGCCTGGAGAGACTTGCATGAACTGATGCTGAGTGAAATGAGCAGAACCAGGAGATCATTATACACGGCAACAACAATATTACATGATGATCAATTCTGATGGACATGGCTCTCTCCAAAAAAAATTGTCTCAAACCAGTTCCAATTGTTCACTGAAGAAGACCATATACACCCAGAGAGAGGGATATGAAATATGGACCACAACAACATTTGCACGATCTCTATTGATGTTTGCTTGCATTGTGTTTCCTTTCTCTGATTTTCTTTTTTTTTTTCTTGTAGACAGGATTTTTCTTGCACAACTTGTCAAGTATTTCAACATTATTAACATGTAGTGGACTTCCTGCCATCTAGAGGAGGGGAGGGGACTGGGGGTAAAATTTGTAATGGAAAGCTTTGTAAAGATCAATGCTGGGGAACTACCCATACATATGTTATACAAATAAAAAGCTTTAATAAAAAAAAAGAAAATGAAACAGACAAAGGTATCCAATAGAAGTTGGGATTTGGTTGTCTTGAAGGAATTCAGGGAAGTAAGTGAAAGGAAGAGGAGAAGAGGGAGAGTATTCCAAGCATGGAACAGAATCACTGAAAAGGTACAGAGTTGGGAGATGGCGTATCATGTGTAAGGAGTAACAAAAAGACCAATGTCATTGGATTGTAAAATACATGGAGTAGAATAAAATATAAGATTAGAAAGATGTGAGAGGGGTCAGGTTGTAACCACATTAAAAGCCAAACAAAATTTTATATTCAATCCTGGAAGTAATTAGGATTCACTGGTAGGGAATAACAAAGTCAAACCTACACTCTTAGCACAGTAACTTGTAGGTAGAAAGTTCTTATTAAATGATTTTGAATAAAATTAAAATCTGCCAATACCTTCTTGTCTCATGAAATTGTTGTCCAGTTTTTCCATAAATTCTATATTTAACATTTGAAGGCGATTTAAAAGCTATCTAAGCTAATTCTGTAATTTTACCAATAAGGAAACTGAGGCCCAGAACAGTGTGTTGACTTTCATGAGTCATAACAAATAGGGTCAAAGTCTGAATTCAGAGCTTCTGACTCCAAAGCTGATACTCTTTCTTACTTTTAATTCTATTCAGAGTTGAGACTTCCACAAAAAGTCCCATTTCAATGTCTCATCATAACATTAAGGTGATCATGGTTTCTTAAGGTTTGGATCAATTAATTATAAGCCTTTAGAGGTTTTACCAAATTATAAAGGCTTTGAATATGGTCCTGATAACAGACTATCTGCTGTCTGACAGCTTGCCTAAGTTCATCACTACTAGATGAGCTATCAGGTGAGGAAATATTTGGCCATAGCAACCTGGAAATATTCTATCACACTGAAAATAGCATTGCTTGATCAAGTTTTGTGATTTTAAAAAATATTTCTGATATTACAAAGAATTCAATTATCTTTCCAGAGAAACTGAACAATGTTCATTATAGAAATCCAGAAAGAGCATCTGTTTTCTAAAGTCACCCTTGGGATAAAAAAGTTATTAAGTTAGTATAAATAAATGGTGCACTTTGAAAGGCTTTATAAATATTCAAGGCCATGATTTGAGACTTTGTTGCCTGGGGGCAACCAGCAGTAAAGACAGGGTAGATGAATTGACAGGGATTCTGTGTTGAAATTGGTAGAAGCAGAGAATGCAAACATTATAACTTATTTTCATGTAGAGAAGATTCTATTAAGCAGATTCTTATATTCATATGTTAAGGGTGACGTACAAGCAAGAATAAAACAATTCAGCTTTGATTACTATGTGATCTTTAGGCATTTAGTCCTATTATGAGACAAAAAAGAATTCTGCTCTGCTGGGTAGTTGACTAGAAAATTCTTTGGTTCCTTTCCAATCTCTAAAGATAAAAATCTTTCCTGTGCCTTTTCTGACTGGCATGAGAATATTTAGATTTAATATTGCAGTAGCACTGAGTAGCATGAGACATGAGACTAAGACAAGAGTCTAAGAACACGTTGCTGGAAAACAGAAAACCTTAGCAAGCTATGACTACCTTGGGGGCAAATGCCTGCCAGGTGGATCTTGTCAAGATCATATCAATAGTTATAACTAAATTATATAATACTTTAAAGGTTGCAAAGTACTTTAAATTTGTTCTTTCATTATTTTGTCTTCTTGAAACCATTTCAGCCAATAGGCTAAATCAGATTGAGGGTAATTGACATACCTCAAATTTGTCAGTGAGTTAGGAGGATATCTGCTCCAAGCATGTAAAGACTTCCCCCAGGCAGACTTGGCAGATGAAAATAATTTGTTCCAATAGACATGAAGGCAGATAAAACCAGTGCTGTGGTTTTATTAGAGTTTGGTGAGACATGAAGATACCAAGTCATCCACTTCATCATGGGCCATTGCCAGTTGCCTTGACTTTTATCTTGCCACTGGACTTGGATGACTGGAGAAAATGTGAGGTTGATAACTTTGTGCAGTTCTGCCTCATGTGAGTCCTATCCATGTGGAATTCATGATATTGTTTGTTGAGTCATTGGTCCTCTTAAAAATGAAGGATGAATAAAATAATTTGATTTTCACCACAATCCAGTGAGACAGATGATATTATCCCTATTTTACATATGGAGAAACTAAGGATGAGGGAGGTTATGCAATTTTCTCAAAATTTCACAGGCAGTAAACTTCTGGTCAAATTCAGGTCTTCTAACTCCCATTCCAAAACTTATCCACCTAGCTGCCTATCTACATTACCTCTTTTAGAAGAATAAGTGAGAGAAAGGACAAACTAGTGTGTGATGCTTCAGAAGTAGAGTTTCCTTCCCCAGGCTTATGTCCTTAGTGGATAAAGATTTGAGTTAAGCAAATGTCGGAGAAGACAGCCACAGCAAGAGTTAATGAAACATTAGGAAGAGGTAAGATTTTGCTGGCTCTGTAGGAAAGGTATGTCCTTGTGACTATCTCTGTAAAGTCAGGGACAGATTTCTTTTTTAATTTAATATTTTATTTTCCCCTAATTACATATAAAATAATTTCAAAGTTCACTTTTTAAAAAAATGATTTCCAAATTATCTTCTTTTTTCCCTGCTTTCTCTTGTTTTTTAATGGAAGAAACTTGAGGGGAAGTAAAAAATGTCCTCAAAGCCAAACAATAAATCATTGATAAAGCTGAAGTGTGTGACCTTGGGAGTCCCCAGATCCTCAATCCTTTGCTTGATCCAAAAACATCTGTTTAAACTGGAAAAATACTTCCTAACAAATATTCAAGTTCATTTGATATCCCAATGGATCTACTGAAGAAAAATTGGATTCACAGTACTGGTGGATTTTCTCAAGGATAGCCTTTTAGCCATTTATATATCACCTTGTTTTACTTCTTTACAAAGATAAGGAGGGACCAGTTTTTGCTAGCATCTAATAAATAGCATTTCCTTTTGATTTACATGAAACATTCCACAAAATTACCTTGAAACTGGACCAACAGAATATTTTGAGGCAAGCTTTCTCTGAAGTGAAGAAAAATGGTAGACTTTACATTGAATACTACTTATAAAACTACCCTTCCATGGCAAAATTGATCCAAGATATAATGTTGTGAATCAAACAAATAGTGGTTGATAAGAATATTAGGATACTAAGAATATTGAGGCAGTTAGGTGGTACAGTGAATAGAGCATCAGATATATCATCCTAAAGACCTGAGTTCAAGTTTGATTTGATAATTACTAGTTGTGTCTCTGAGCAAGTGACTGGCCCTCTACTTACCTCAATTATAAAATGGAGATTATAACAGCATGTACATTATAGTGTTGTTGTGAATATCAAATGAGATAATATTTATAAAGTGCTTAGCCTATAATAGGTGCTATGTAAATGCTTATTCTCTCTTCCCCTGCTTCCTAATTCAATTTGTCATCCCTAATGCCACTACAAAAAATCAGCCTCTGCATGGTGAATAAAATGTTGGTTATTAAACCACCACCTACTGCAATGTCAATGCAAATCTCATAATGGTAGCAATAAAATGGACAGTGCTCAATTACTATACTAGGACAATTGATTCAATTCAATCTACTATGATGAATACCACCAAAATGGCAGGTCCTTCCCTCATACTCCACCTTCATAGTGATGGAGTTATGGCTAGATGGTGCTTTAGGTATCAACACCCTAATTTTAAACAGAAGATAACTGAGTCCTAGGGTAATAAAACTATTAAAAAGAACTGGAATTTAAACCAGGTCTTCTGGCTAAATCTGGAATTCTTTCTTTCACAAATACATGGGCCTGTCTGGATTCTTCTTTTTTTCTTCTGGATGTCTATCTTATTGGCATTCTTCATTCTTCTATACCCTGAATACTTCATTCAAGTTCTAGAAACCTAATTGTATAATCTTTATTACCAGATAAAATCATTTGTCTTGGGTCTCAATGTCCTTTCTTGTTCACAGGAACTAGGCTGGTCATCCTAGAAGGAAAGCAATGATCCTTTCTTACCTCTCACTTCTGAATGTAGGAAGTTATCTCAAACCCAAAAAGTCATTCTCATTTTTCCTGTCCACCTGCACCCCAACCCAGTGGTCTATCTTTACAGAACCAAAGGTTCTGCAGATAAAAAGACCCACTAGTCAAAGAAATCACAGATCTTAAGTTATTTTTCTACTTTTTTACTTCTTTTAACCAAAGAGGCCAGACATCTGATGAAATTTTGCTATGATAGTGCAGCCAAGGAATTAAACTAGTTAAGAACTGGAGAGAATAAGGCATGAACAGAGCCTACTTCAGCCACCTAGGATTATAAAAGAGAAATGCCATTTCCTTCTCTCCCTACAATGTCAATCAACAACCTTGATAGTTTTATTTTTAAAATTTATTATTATAAACTTGTTATCTCAAGGATAAAAGAAGGGGTATAAAGATGAAAAAGGAAATAGGATTCTTTCTCCTTTGAATCAACATTTGGATTCCATCAGGAAGAGGAGATAGCCATAAGAAGTATATAGGAATATCAAATCAGAGAAGACAAGGTGAAGACTGACAGATGATGAGCCAAATCTCTTTATATGCAAATGCAGCAAAATGTGATTAGCTGTCAGTGGGAGTTTGACTTTTAAAGCGCATGAGGTAATGAAAACAACACTAAACTTGTTTCAAATAATGCTGCTCTGAACACTATATGAGACCTAAATTCCATTCTCGTTCTAAATATATGATCATATACTAGGACTTTCCTAATTCAAATCATTGATGTGAATGAGAATATAAAAAACAGGAGCCACCCACTTAGTAATGATGTCTGAGTTATTAAACTATTAGGGAAAGGTGAGGAGAAGTTTGTGCTTCTGAGTCTCATGGAAAGGAAAGGATTTGGAAATGTAGCTTATTCAAGTGTCAATGTATCCAAAGGACTTGGACTACATGTGTGCACCAAGCCTATTCTCCATTACTTTTAGCAGGATCTGTGTAGCCTCATCAAAATAATTAGACAAACCCAGATTTCCCATAAAAGAAAGGTTCTGGGACCTACAATCTGTACCTAAGAATGGATTTGGAGGTATAACCAAATTGACAAGGGGGCAAGAGGTGTCTTTACTTTGCTGTCACCTGGTGGTGATAGAGAGTACTGACGGTAAGAGCAATGTGAGCTGCTATGGATAGGACAGAAACAAATACATAATCACATTTCTAGTATAAATCAACATAGTTTTTTATCTACAAAAGTATCCAGCAATATGTGATATACAAACAAATGGCTAATAATACTTCTTGAAATAATGTATGCAAAATAGTTTGCAAACTTTAGGGTGCCACAGAAATAGTAGTTATCATTCTCATTTTTCTCCTCTTGTATTTGAAAAAAATCAGCTGGAAATGATCTTTTAATTCTATTATGTTTAATGTTTGGTGGACTATTTGAAAAGATAAAAATAATTATTTTTTAAAAATAATTTAATAAAAATATCGAGGCCATCTTCTGTAAATTCACTGAAAGCAACTTTAAGCTAATTCTAATAATACATGTGACTACCACACATGTGAAGTAAAATGGTTTCTTTTTGTTATTAATAAAAAGAATCATTTGTAGACTCATTAAAATCATCTTCGGGACATCTCCAGTCACAAGTAGGGTAACAGAAATCAGATGTGTTTCATCCTTTTTCACATGAGTTTGATTTCCTTTCCTGGCATTTTAAAGTATTTTAAAGGCTTTTCTTTACATGGAGTTTGGAGGTGACAATGAGAATGAAATCAGTGTGAGGTTTCTCCCAGCCATGAATAAGAAGCAAATAAAAGGAGTTTACTATTATAGAATGGCCCTGATCTATTTCAGTTAAAGGTGAAAACAGTGCATATAGATTATTGGGCAATCTGTTTAAGTCAATGCAGAATTGCTTGCAAAATGTATAACTCGAGGAAACAGAAAACATTTGTCATAGCTCCTCAAGGTAATATTTTTGTCTTTCTGAAAACAAGCATCTCTTAGAGATCTGTTACACTGAAAATAAATAATAACTATAATTTATACAATAATTTAAGGTTTGAAAAGCCTTATGTTAACTCATTTGATACTCCTAAGAACCCTGTGAAGTAGGTGTTATTATTATCCCAAGTAAGAAAGAAAGGTTAAGTGGTTCCTCTATAATTCAAGTATATGAGCCTAGATTTGAACTTAGATCTTCCAATCCTTAGCTCCATTGACCTACCTCCTATGGATGATAAACTTGCAAAGAGGAAAATTTGAGCCTCAAATAAGGAAATATTTTTTAATGAGCTATACATAAGTTCAATATGTTGCCTCTAGAGGTGATGGGCTATAGATCATTGAATGTTTTCAAACAGATTGAATGATCATTGAAATATCAGAAAAAAAAAGCAAACAGCAACAACAAAAACGTGAAAATCTGATGCTTTGATCCATATTCAGTATCTATAGTTCTTTCTCTCAACCATTTCATTTTAAAGAGAAGAAAGCTGAGGACTAGAAAAAAATCATATAATTTACCCCAAAATGCACAAGTCATATATAATTAAAGGTAGGATTTGAATCTAAGACCTCTGATTTTAGCCAATAGTCTTCTTTCCCTTGTATTATACCAGTAATAAATAGGCAGGATTAGAACTTAATTTCCTTGTGTTCTAGCTTAATGCTCTTTCCACTACACTAGAGGTCCTTTCCAGATCACCAATGGTGACATGACAATCTTGGATAATAAGCCAGGTTAAACTTAAATCTAAAAGTTCATAAAGAGTCTTTAAAATTTATATAATTTATATCAACATTAGACATGGTGGATGTCTTCTAAAAATCTGGCCTCATCTCCACATCTCTTCAGTTTTCATCACATTACAGCTTAGCTAAGTACCTTGGCCATAAGTATTTACTGCACTAGACAGACAGAGAGAGGAAGAGTAAAACTCAGCAACTTGTCCTCAACTTCCATACAAATCAGAGCCAGAGAAAGGGACTAAAGTTTCTTAACTCTGAGTATTTGGCTTTGAGCCATATTAGATATTTATTATTTTAGTAACTGTAGGTTTTCTGTACCAGATTTTCTTTGAAAAATTTCAGGGAGAGCTACCATGAGAACTTTCTAGCTATAAATGTTCTTCCTTTGGATAAGCGGGGGAGTAGCACAACAGGAGAGAGAAAAGGAGGCACAGAGAGAACTAGTCAACCACACAATATAGAGTGAACCTGTAAATCAGACTTAACTAAAGACCACACTGCATTTCTCTGAGTGTGTGTGTGTATGTAAGAGAGAGAGAGACAGAGACAGAGACAGAGAGACAGAGAAACAGAGACAGAGTCACACAGAGAGAGACAGACAGAGACAGAGACAGAGAAAGAAAGAGAAGAGGAAAAAAGAGAGGGACAGGGAAAGAAAAAAAAGAGGAAAAGAGGAAAGAGGGGATAAACTTTGTCCAAATAGATTAATGTTACTTATATATAAACTCATCTAGAACTTAGAAATCAGGAATTGCAACTACAAAAAGAAGGAGCAAAAAATAGATCCCTAAACACGACTTTTATAAATTTTGTTGTTATAGTGTCTTGTTTCTGATAACTCCCAAGAAATAATGCATTTAGTAATGAATTGAGATTTTGGTTTAAAATGAATTTTGTTTGACAATGTTTTGTTTTTTTTAAAGTGAAGGGGGAAAAGACTCATAAGGAAATCACTAAATCACAGCCTGTGGAATTATAATTAAACCTTTCTTAAACTTCAGAGTAACACAAGTTTTTTTCAATTCTCTAACTCAAAAATTATTAATTCATAAGGTATTAATCTCCCATTCCCTGCCACTTTAAATTCAATTTTATCTACTTCTCTACATAAGTGACATTACAGTTCTTTATATCTTTGTCATGCCTTACTCCTTACCCCCAAAAAAGGAATAAAAAGAACTTATCAAAAATGAAGTCACCCCCACATGCAGTTACTATGATAATATTCTATCTGAATTCCATAATTGCTGCTTTTTGTTATTTAGTTGTTTTTAAGCCATGTCCTACTCTTCATTATCCAATTTATGGGTTTCTTGAACAAATATTTTGGAGTGCTCATTTCCTTCTCTCATTTTACAGATAAAGAAACTGAGAAAACAGGATCAAGTGACTTGCCCCAGATCACATAGCTAGTAAATGTCTGGGGATCAGATTTGAGTTCAAATCTTCCTGACTCCAGACCTGACACTTTAACCACTGTGCCATCCAGCTATATCATCATCTAATGCAACATTTATTAAATTATTTAATTTTAAGAAAATTCATCTTTTCCTTCAAAATCCAGCTCAGGTTATTACCTTTTTCATCAGCCCTTCCTTATCTTCTCTTCCTTGTCAATTTCTTGTGTCATTCTGTTATATAATTTAATTCAACCAATATTCATTAAGTGCATAATAATGGCTAAACACTATTTTAATAAGTACCTATGCCATATTAATTATTAACTGAATAAATAAAACTAAGTTAAAAAGTTTGCCATATCCTATATACACTCAAAAATATACACACATCCATATCAAAAAATTCACAATCAACTTTACATTTCTTTTATAACATAATGCTAGGCATCATAAAACAGATATTATAAGATAACCAACTACTCAAGTGACTCACTAATTTTCACAAATGATTAATAGGCACTTGTTAATATCTGGTTTCTTACTTTATTCAGCTTCATAAATAATACATAGCAAGTAACTAAAAATGAATATATGACACAATTGATCATCAAGCATGTATTAAGTACTATGTGTCAGGTACTGTGTTGGGGACTATGAATACAAAGACAAAAAATAGAACAATTATAAGCTATTCAAGGAGCTTATCTATAAGATAGCATGTCCATAGATAACATATACAGAACAAACATGCAATCAATTTAAGCAAAAAATATACCAGGTATTTAGTGAAGGACTAGAGTCTCTACTTCTTACTCTTAGCTAAAAATGTACATACACATACACAGTAAATAAGTAGATAAAAGTAGGTAAGACAGAAAGCATAAGAGGGCTGGAACAAGGAGGGAAGGAAGAAAGGAAATAATACTATATACTGTCCAAAAGAGAATGTCCTTGGCCCAAGAAAGATACCTTTCTAGAGAAGACTGTAAATTTCAATTATAAATGCTTGGGAAGGCATGGACAGATAGCTGAGTCACTTGCCTCAGAGGAAAGTTCTATTGTTGCAACCTTTTTAAATATAGTCTAAAGTTCCTTAGTACCTGTTCATTCTTTTTGGTGAAGGGCAATATAGTAAAATCCAGTGTATTGAAAAGGTAAAAAAATGAAGTGTAATGATCAATTTTCTTTGGCTCTTCTAATATAAAGAGCAGGTTCCCACCCTCTCTGTCCTCATGACCTTAACTCTAGAAGTCCCCCTCTGGCTCTCTAGGGATTAGGTTATAAAAATGACCTTTAAAAAATGATGAAATTTCAAGATTGTTCTTTGAACTATTATTCTCTTGGGAGAGCTAAGGACTCTTTGATTGGAATTAACTTCACTCACTGATCCTTGGAATCAGAGTTTGGTCAATCAGATGCCATCTTTGAGGCATTTTCATCTATAGGAAATTAAAATACCTGACTTTGAGTCTAGTTTACTAAACTCTGTCTTTTCCCAACATGTCATATAGTGTTACAATTCTTGTAATCCATTTTTTCTACTCCTTCATTTATTTATTTATTCATTCCTTCATTTATTTTTTATATTTTTCTCTTCTTATCTTGACATATTTCTCACTCCTTTCCTACAGTTTTCCATTTTCCAATTGCTTTCCTTTTGATGTTTTTTAAAGGTCATTTATGTTTTCTGGCTCCAAAAAAATTCTATCAACCTATTTGCTATGACTATTTTTTCTTCTCTTTTACAACCATTTTTTTCTATTTTAATGGATAATTTTTAATTATATGATTTTTAAAGGTTTTTAATAGTATTTTATTTTTTTCAAATATATATAAAGATAGGTTTCAACATGTATTTCATTTCTTGGTAAGGCAAGTGGATTTAAGCTACTTACCCAGGGTTATACAGCTGGTAATTGTTAAATGTCTGAGGCCAAATTTGAATTTTTGTAAAATTTTGTTTTCTGAATTTCTCTCTGTGTGTCTTTCTCTGTGTGTGTGTATCTCTCTCTCTCTGCCTCTGTGTGTGTGTGTGTGTGTGTGTGTCTCACTTTCTACTTTCTCAAGACAGCAAGGAATCTGATATAGGTTAAATATGTGCAATCTTTTCAATGTATTTCCAAATTTGTCATCTTAGACAAGAAAAATCAGAACAAAAGAAAAAAAACCATAGGAAAGAAAAAACAACGACGAAATAGTATTCTTCAATACACACTCAATCTAAATAGTTCTTTCTCTGAATGTGATTGACATCTTACATCCCTAGTCTATGGGAATTGACTTGAATCACCACATTATTGAGAAGAGCCAGCTGCATCACAGTTGATCATCACATAATCTTGTTATTATGGGGACACTGTACTCCTGCTTTTGCTTGCTTCACTCAGCATCAGTTCATGCAGTTCTTTCCAGGTTTTTTTTTAAATCAGCCTGCTCATCATTTATTATAGAACATTAGACACTAATGAGTATTTTCTCTCTTGGCTTCAATGACACCATATTTTTCTTCTTCCTCTCTTGCCTCCCTATTCCATCTTTATCACATTTTCCCCCAAATCCTTAAGATATGTATTATCCATAGTTCTGCCCTGAGTCCTTTTCTTGATTTTCTCTTCATTATCTCCCACTGTGTCATACCTTACCTTGGGCAAAGCCATTTCTATGTCAGCCATTGACAAAGGGTAGAGACAAAGTGGCAAAGAGCAGCAAAATGCAATTCTGTGCCTGATAAAGCAATGTTTGAATGAGAAAGAAAGTTAGAGCATAGTAAGAAACTGGGACAGATAGATGTCAGGATTTTTCTAGGCAAAACTAAAATGAGCAGGAAAATCAATTGCTAGTTCAGAAATTTGGGCTGAATAGTTTATACCATTTTTTCAAGGTCGAGAGATGTGATTTCATTGGTAAAGGGAAACCACAGAAAGGAAATCCATTCTACCAATTGTAGATTGACTCTTGCTTCCCAACTTATAATTGTAGACAGTTGTCTGCCAAAATAGCAAATTAAGCGACCTTTCCAGATCCATATGATCAGTACAAATCAGACATGAGACAGAGAAACAGAGAGAGAGAGAGACAGAGAGACAGAGATAGAGAGACAGAGACAGAGAGAGACAGAGAGAGAAAGACAAAGAGACAGAGGCAGAGACAGAGAGAGAGATGGGGAGACAGAATCAGAGAGACAGAGAGAGATACAGAAAAACAGAGATAGAGATAAAGACAGAGACACACAGAGATAGAGACAGAAAGACAGGCAGAGAAAGAGAGGGAGAGAGGGAGAGTGAGACCTAGAGTGAGAGAGAGAACAATCTTTGGACTGAATTGGCCTACAATGAATTGGTGCCCAAGATGAACAGAAAGATGGTAGAAAGCATCCTGCCAACCCAGAAAAGTACAATTAACCAAATCCAATGAACTATGTCATAGGGTACTTACAAGAACTGGCAGATGACCACTGAACCAACAGAAGCTATTTTGAAAATGTCATGGAAAACAGAAAGGCTATCATAGGGGTGAAAAAGGATGAATATTCAGATGTCCATAAAAAGGAAGAAAATGGAACTTATAAACTCTAACCACTGGGTTTAATTTTGATTCCAGGCTAAATTCAAGAATAATGAATGGATAATTAGTAGTAATAGCTAATATTTATGTAGCACTTTAAGATTTACAAAGAACTTTTTATATGCTATCTCATCTTTACAATAATGCTGTATGTTGGATATTATTATTATTCCTTTCTTACATATGAGGAAACTAAGGCTGAGTGAAATTATATTATTTACTCAGGGTTGCACAGCTACTAAATAAATTAATTCTAAATTAATCTTCAAATTCATTGATAGATGCAATTTTTTGAGTTATCACAAATGAGACACCAAAACAACAGAATTTATAACTGTATTTGAGGATCATTTTTTCTCCTCCCTGTTGCCGCTCTATCTCTCTCTCTTTCTGTCTGTTTCTGTTTCTCAGTTTCTTTGAAAGACAGAGAGACAGAGACAGAGAGACAAAAACAGAGACAGAGAGAGAGATAGAGATAGAGAGAAAGAGAGAGAGAGAGAGAGAGAGAGAGAGAGAGAGAGAGAGAGAGAGAGAGAGAGAGAATATGGTATTTAATCAAGTTTCATTTGGAGGATTCACTCTGTACTGTGTGGGTTGACCAGCTCTGTTTGTGCCTCCTGTTCTTTCTCCTGTTGCTCTACTCCCCCTGTTTATCTGTAGGAGGAATGTTTATCACTGAGAAGTTCTCAGGGTATCTCCCTGAGTTTTTGAAGAAAAAGCTGCTATAGAAAACCCAAAACTATTTAGATAATAAATATATAATATGGCACCAAGCCAATGCTCAGAATCAGGAAACTAACTCCTTTTGGCTGTGACATGCAAGGAAGCTGAGGATAAGTTAATGAGTTCCACTCTTCCTCTCCTTCTGTATCTACTGCAGTTATTACTTGTCATCAAGCTATTTAGCTAGGATGTGATGTGATGAACACTGGAGATGAATTGAGCTTTTCAGAAGAAGACACCATGTCCAGTGTTGATATCAATCTATATACACTTTTTAAGATTTCTTGTGAACCTTCACAGCCAAGTTTTGTTTGGTTTGTTATCCAAAATTTATGTGTCACCATTGGTAAAACAGAGGAGCTAAAGATCTAAAGAAGTATAATGGAAACAGCATTAAGCTAGGTCTAAAGAGAAATAAGTTTTCAATGCATTTGATTTATTATTGTCCTACCCACAACATTGTAAGGCATATGCTATTATTATTCATATTTTTAGATGAACAAAATGAGTCTGAGAGACTTTATGTGACTTGATTAAGGTCATATAGCTACTGGAGGCAGGATTTAAATGCATCTTCCTGACTTCAGTCTAACACTATTCAGCATGTCACCTAACTGTATTAATATTTAGAAAAAGCAATCCAAAAGTGAATCTGGCTTTCACCAGAATAGGACATGCCTGACTTAGCTCATTTTTTAAAAAAGGGTTTTTAAACTGGGATATTAAAAGAATGTAGTGGACATAATTCAACAAATCATTTGACCAAGGCCCCTACTGCTGTTTTAGTGGCAAAGCTGAAGGATTGTATAACAGATGAAAATACAATTAAACAAATTTGAATCTGGTTAACCCAAAGAATAATCATTAGAGATTCAGCCTCCGCCCTCCCTCTAAGACTCCAGCCTCCAAGTCTCTCCCCTCAGCCCCCCACCGATCATCCTCCGGCCGGTCCAGAGCAGCCAGACTTGGGGGTTCCCCCCTGCTCCGCTCGGTCCCCTGCCTGAGGGCCTTTCCTCCTGCAGCTCGCCTCACCTGTGGTTCTCGGTGAGCTGGGGCTCTGGCAGGCAGCAGGACTTCCCACGTGGTGGAAGGCACAGGGAAGGAGAAGGGGAAATAGCAATAGATTTGCCAAAAAGAGAGACCAACAGAGAGAGTGAGAGAAAGGAAGAAGAAAAAGAAAAATGAGTCATTGAAATATGTTTTAATGGAAGATGGCGAACTGCGGACAGCTTTCTCTGTGAACTCCCTCCGACATTCCCCCAACCCAGACATAGTAAGCCTTAAAACTGGTTTCCGAGTGAGGTCCTCGCCAAGCATTTGGACTACAACGCACTTCTATAAAAGATCTACCTTGAAAGGACTCCGGAGAAGGTTAGCCTCAGGGGAAATCGGCCGCTGGTCGCGATCGGACTCCAGCCGGGGCGGAAGTCAGGGCTGCGATAGAGGGGCGGATTTTGGGCACCCAGGAAGCCCCTGGGAGACGCCTGGGCCACTTTGCTCTGCTTGCGGGCAGGTGCTTTGGCAGATCTGCCTTTGGAAGGGGGTGGATGAGAACAGCTGAAAACGTGGTCCTGGTGCGAATCTAGCCCGACCAGCCTCAGACCGGAAGTCAACTCGGCAAACTGCCCCAGGGCAAATACAAATTGTTGCAGTTTTCTCGGCTTTTGACCAATATCCCAACTTTAAATCATGAGCAAGAAGCAGAAGAGAGCTCTCACCATAGAAAGCTTTTACGGAGAAAAAATAGAACAGTCCCCAGATCCTGACATTATGAAAACAATCCCAGATGAAGCCACAAAGGCAGACTTAAGTTGGTCTCCCTTTCAGAAGGCTTACCTGGATGATTGCATTAAGAATCTCAAAAGAGAGCTAGAAGAAGAATGGGGAAATAAATTGAGATCAGGGCAACAGAAATATCAAAAACTGGAAAATAGGACTGGTGAATTGGAAAAAGAAAACAGTTCACTGAAAAACAAAATTGGTGAATTGGAAAAAATCACCAATTCACTGGAAAATAAAAATGGTGAACTGAAAAACAAAATTGGTGAATTGGAAAAAGACAACAATTCACTGAAAAACAAAATTGGTGAATTGGAAAAAGACAACAATTCACTGAAAAATAAAACTGGCAAAATGGAAAAAGAATGCATTGAATCCAGAAATTCAATTGGCCAGCTACAAAAGGAGCTAAAAAAGATAACTGAAGGAAATAATACTCTAAAAATTAAAATTGAACAAATAGAAGTAAATGACTCAATAAGACTTCAAGAATCAGTTAAACAAAAACAAAAAAATGAAAAAATAGAAGAAAATATGAAATATCTCCTAGGAAAAACAACTGACTTGGAAAACAGATCCAGGAGAGACAATTTAAGGATTATCGGACTCCCTGAAAGCCACGATGAAAAAAAGAACCTGGATGCTATCTTCCAGGAAATCATGAAAGAGAATTGCCCTGATGTTTTAGAATCAGAAGGCAAAATTGGCATTGAAAGAATTCACCGATCACCTCCAGAAAGAGACCCCAAAATTAAAACCCCAAGGAATATCGTGGCCAAATTTCAGGACTATCGCACCAAGGAAAAGATATTGCAAGCAGCCAGAAAGAAACAGTTCAAATACCGAGGAACTGTCATTAGAATTACACAGGATCTGTCAGCTTCCACATTGAAGGATCGAAGGGCCTGGAACCAGATATTCCGAAAGGCAAAAGAACTTGGATTACAGCCAAGAATAAGTTATCCAGCTAGAATGAGCATCAACTTCCAGGGAAGAAGATGGTCATTCAATGATACAGGAGAATTTCACCTATTTCTAATGAAAAGACCTGATCTGAACAAAAAATTTGACCTCCAAATAGAGAACTCAAGAGAAACATAAAAAGGTAAAAAGGAAAACTCTTGAGAACTATATTCCTACTATAGGTATCCTTTAAAGAATGGCAGTATAATTTGATTTTTCTTAGATAATAATGGAAATGAAATTAGAGGTGGAAGGGATACCATACTGAAAAAGAAAAAGGGGGGAGGGGGGAAAAGGAGGCAAAATAAAGTAAAAATATAGGAGGTAAAATAAGGCAAAATCTCATAAAGAGACATAGAAGATCTAATATAATTGAGGGGAAGAAGGGAGGGCGATGAGTATTGATTGTGTAAACCTTACTCTCATTAGATTGGACTCTAAGAGAGTATATCAGACACATTTGGCTTCAAAGAAAGCACTGACCCTCCTTGTGGGAAGGTAGGAGGGAGGGAAGAAAAGGAAAGGGACAAACTAATAGAAGGATTAGGGGAAAGGTATAAAGGGGAGGGAGGGACTATAAAGGGAGGAGGATTATTGGTGGGAGGTGGTCTTCAAGAGCAAAGTACTGGGGAGGGGGAAAGGGAGAGAGGGGAAAGGGAAGAGAAAATCATAACTCTGGGTAAATAAGATGGCAGGGAATGCAGATATAGTTATTTTAACTGTGAATGTGAACGGGATGAACTCTCCCATAAAACGGAAGCGGGTAGCAGACTGGATTAAAAGCCAGAATCCTACAATATGTTGTTTACAAGAAACACATCTAAAACATAGAGATACATACAGAGTGAAGGTAAAGGGCTGGAGCAGAATCTTCTATGCTTCAGGTGAACAAAGAAAGGCAGGGGTAGCAATCCTTATCTCGGATCAAGTAAAAACAAAAATAGATCTAATTAAAAGAGATAAGGAAGGAAACTACATTTTACTAAAGGGTTCCATAGACAATGAAGCAGTATCAATACTTAACATATATGCACCAAGTGGTATAGCATCCAAATTCCTAGAGGAGAAGTTAAGAGAGATGCAAGGAGAAATAGACAGTAATACTATACTAGTGGGAGATCTCAACCTTGCTCTCTCAGAATTAGATAAATCAAATTCCAAAATAAATAAGAAAGAAGTTAGGGAGGTTAACAAAAGGCTAGAAAAGTTAGGTATGATAGATCTCTGGAGGAAATTGAATGGTGATAGAAGGGAGTATACTTTTTTCTCAGGGGTTCATGGAACTTATACAAAAATTGATCATGTGTTAGGGCATAAAAACCTCAAAATCAATTGCAGAAAAGCAGAAATAGTAAATGCATCCTTCTCAGATCATGATGCAATAAAACTCACATGTAATATAAGGCCAGGAGAAAATAGGCCACAAGTTATTTGGAAATTAAATAATCTAATCCTGAAGAACGAATGGGTGAAAGAGCAAATTATAGACACAATCGAAAATTTCATCCAGGAGAATGACAACAATGAGACAACATACCAAAATTTGTGGGACTCGGCTAAAGCGGTTATAAGGGGTAATTTTATATCTCTAGATGCTTACTTGCGTAAAACAGAGAAGGAGAAGATTAATGAACTGGGCTTACAATTAAAAAAGCTAGAA
>JAJPUD010007055.1:0-33490 GCA_023553655.1 Myrmecobius fasciatus
TTCACCATTTTTATTTTCCAGTGAATTGGTGATTTTTTCCAATTCACCAATTTTGTTTTTCAGTGAACTGTTTTCTTTTTCCAATTCACCAGTCCTATTTTCCAGTTTTTGATATTTCTGTTGCCCTGATCTCAATTTATTTCCCCATTCTTCTTCTAGCTCTCTTTTGAGATTCTTAATGCAATCATCCAGGTAAGCCTTCTGAAAGGGAGACCAACTTAAGTCTGCCTTTGTGGCTTCATCTGGGATTGTTTTCATAATGTCAGGATCTGGGGACTGTTCTATTTTTTCTCCGTAAAAGCTTTCTATGGTGAGAGCTCTCTTCTGCTTCTTGCTCATGATTTAAAGTTGGGATATTGGTCAAAAGCCGAGAAAACTGCAACAATTTATATTTGCCCTGGGGCAGTTTGTCGAGTTGACTTCCGGTCTGAGGCTGATTGGGCTAGATTCGCACCAGGACCACGTTTTCAGCTGTTCTCATCCACCCCCTTCCAAAGGCAGATCTGCCAAAGCACCTGCCCGCAAGCAGAGCAAAGTGGCCCAGGCATCTCCCAGGGGCTTCCTGGGTGCCCAAAATCCGCCCCTCTATCGCAGCCCTGACTTCCGCCCCTGCTGGAGTCTGATCGCGACCAGCGGCCAATTTCCCCTGAGGCTAACCTTCTCCGGAGTTCTTTCAAGGTAGATCTTTTATAGAAGTGCGTTGTAGTCCAAATGCTTGGCGAGGACCTCACTTGGAAACCAGTTTTAAAGCTTACTTTGTCTGGGTTGGGGGAATGTCGGAGGGAGTTCACAGAGAAAGCTGTCCGCAGTTCGCCATCTTGGCTCCGCCCCAGCTCCTTAAATTTCTTATTTATTTATTTTGTGTCTCAATTTGTCTAGTTCTGAGAGAGCAAGGTTGAGATCTCCCACTAATACAATTTTGCTATTTATTTCCTCTTGCATCTCTCTTAACATTTCTTTTAGAAATTTGGATGCTATATCACTTGGTACATATATGTTTAATACTGATCTTACTTCATTATCTATGGTACCCTTTAGTAAAATATAACATTCTTCCTTATCTCTTTTAAGTAGATCTGTCTTTGCTTTTACTTTATCTGAGATCAGGATTGCTAACCCTGCTTTTTTTTTTTTTTTTTTTTTTATTTCACCTGAAGTATAATAGATTCTGATCCAGGCCTTTACCTTCACTCTGCATGTACTATTCTTAAACTGTATGTCTTGTAAACAACATATTGTTGGATTCTGGATTTTAATCCAGTTTGCTATCCACTTCTGTTTTATGGGAGAGTTCATTCCATTCACATTCACAGTTAAAATAAACAGTTCTGTATTTCCTGCCATCTTATTTTTCCAAAGTTATGTTTTTCTCTTTCCTTTCCCTCTTCTCTCTTCCCCATTATTTTGCTTTTTATGTGTACCTCTCTCAAACTGTCTTTCCCCTTTGAAGCTCCTCTCCCATTTTTATACCTTTTCCCTAATACTTCCGTTTTCCCTTCTATTTTTTTTTCTCTTTTTTCCCCCTTTACCTCTCACTTCCCTATAAGGTGAGACAAGTTTCTCTGTGAAACCAAATATATGTGATGTTTTCTCTTAGAACCAAATCTGATGAGAGTAAGATTCACCCAATGCTCATCCCCCTCCCTTCTTTTTCTCAATTATGACAGATTTTCTTTGCCCATTTGTGAGATGTAATTTCCCTTATTTTACCTCCTTTTCCCTCTTTTTCTAGTGCAATCCCCTTTCCATCTCTAGTTTCTTTTGAATGTTATCATAATAAAATCAAATTATACCTACATTATCTAAGTGTACCTATAGCAGAAACATAGCTCTTTTTTATTTCTTTCCTTTTTACTTTTTTTATTCTTCTCTTGAGTTCTGTGTTTGGACATCGTTTTTTAATCAGTTCTGGTCTTTTCATTAGAAATAGGTGATTCATCTATATCATTGAATGTCTATCTTCTCCCGTGAAAGATAATACTCATTGTAACTGGATAGCTGATTTTGGATGTAATCCAAGTTTCTTTGCCTTTAGGAATATCAGATTCCAGGCCCTTCAATCCTTTAAGCTGGAAGCTGCTAGGTCCTGGGTAATCCTTATTGTGACTCCTTGGTATTTAAATCATTTCTTTCTGTCTGCTTGCAATATATTTTCCTTGTTGAAATACTTCTGAAATTTAACTATGATATTCCTTGGGGATATAATTTTTGGGGTCTCTTTCAGGAGATAATTGGTGTATTCTTTTGATGGCTATTTTCCTTCTGATTCTAAAATAAATGGGTAATTTTCTTTTATTATTTCCTATAAGAAAAGGTCTAAGTTCTTTTTTTCATCTTGGCTTTCAGGAGGTCCCTTAATCCTTGTTTTGCCTATATCTATTTTCCAGGTCAATTGTTTTTCCTAGGAGATATTTCGTAATTTCTTCTACTTTTTTTCTTTTTGGGGGGTTTTTGTTTGACTAATTCTTGAAGTTTTATTGAATCATTCACTTTCATTTGTTCAGTTCTAACTTTTAGTGTATTATTTTCTTCAGTTACCTTTTTAACTCCTTTTGTAATTGGTCAATTTAATTTTTTTTTGTTCACTGCAGTCTTTTTCCATTTCAACAATTTTGTTTTTCACTGAATTGGTGTCTTTTTCATATCTCTTTTGTATGGCATTATGTGTTGTTTTTCCTTTCCTTCTTGCAATGATCTCTCGTCTTTTCCCCATTTTTCTTCTAATTCTCTTTTAAGACCCTTTATACAATTTTCCAAGTAAGTCTTGTGAAATGGGGACCAACTCATGTTTCCCTTTGGGGCTTCATCTGGATTTGCTTTGCCTTACAAACCTCAGAATTTTGGGTCTGTTCTCTCTCTCCATAAAAAGCTGTGTATGTTGAGAGTTTGTTTTTTTTTTTATTCATTGTTTTAAGGCTTGAGATCTGTTCAATGCAATGGACAGGCTGCTGCTTTAATTTGCTCTGGGGCAGTTCTGCTGATTGATTGCCAAAGCTGGGTAATAGTGGGTAGATCTGGTATTCTTCTAGGGTTCAGTGTTTTGTAATTTCCTTTTTGTAGCAAATCTGCCAAAGAATCTGCTTGCAACCAGGTCCTAGTAGTCTAAGAGGGTCACAGAAGATTCCCAGGTGTGTGGAAGTTCCAACGTTCTGACTCTCCACCCTAGCTCCTTGCCCTGGTCTCCCCGTGCTGTGGTCTGTGTTTGGCAGACTGTCCCCCTGCCTATTTGGAACAGACCTGTTCTGAAGTTTTTCCAAGGTATTTTCTTCTGGGAATATGTTTTACTCCCAATATTTATGGATTCTTTGACTCCAAAACCATTTTAGAGGCTTAATCTGCTATTGGCTCCACCCTCTAAAAAAACTTAAAATTGAATAAAAGAACATTTGCTTTTAAGTATTATAAAAATATGAAAAATCACTGTGCCTCTCCTCAGTACCTTACTTATAAAAATGTTTTACATGATGATTGCTAAAATCATGAAAAATTTTTTACGGCTTTGTTACTTTTAATTAGCCATTTTGTCTAGGACTAATGAATGTGAAATAACTGACATAAGACCAAGCCATATATTTCAACAGAATCTCCTTGGATCACTTATTTCTAACTAAAAGTTACCTTAAGAAACATCTACTCCAAACATTATTTGAGG
Source organism: Myrmecobius fasciatus (assembly GCA_023553655.1). Classification (NCBI taxonomy): domain Eukaryota; kingdom Metazoa; phylum Chordata; class Mammalia; order Dasyuromorphia; family Myrmecobiidae; genus Myrmecobius; species Myrmecobius fasciatus. The sequence goes on from JAJPUD010007055.1 coordinate 3,653, forward strand.
ATGAAACAAAAAATTGGGCTCAGAAAATATTTGAATTATTCAAGGCCACACGTGTGTTCCAGAGCCAAATTAAAAGAAGTTTCTGAATTTGAAAGTTTTACTCAAAATAATTTTAAGCTAATATAAGATCAAATGCAAAAAACAAAATAAAACTATAAATACACCAAGTATGGGAAGAAACTGTGTATCTCTAAAGTACTTCCTTAAATACAATAGCTACATGGTACAATGGAGAGTGACCAGCTATTATTAACAAAGATGAATTCAAATCTTTCATTAGATAGTTATTAACCATGTGATCCAGAAGAAATACGTTTTACCTTCTCTTTGCCTCAATTTCCTTATCTTTTAAATGGAAATGATAATAGCATTTGGTTTCAAAGTTGCTGTGAGTAAGTAAGGATTTAATTTGTTAACATTTGTGAAGCACTTAGCATAGTATCTGGCACATTATAAATGCTCTATAACTGTTGAATATTATTTTTATGCATCTGTGACCTTAGTTGATTATTATAGTGCTTAAGCAGTAAAGCAAAGAGCAATTCAGAAACACTTAGAATTAAGCTTCATTATTCCTTTACTACCTTCAAAGTTATGGGGAAGATGTACTGTGGGAGAATAAGTGAGGGAAAAAAGATGTACATCTCTCCTTGGTAGGAAGAGACTGACAATTATTGCTGTCAAATTTGTTTAATTTGTTGACTGTGGAGATTAGCCTCAGGCAAAGGGGAGCTTCTGTGTATTCATCTTGAAAAATTTCCAGAATTTCATGATATAGACTTGCTTATCCTTCAGTAAAATAACACTTTATATGGAGGCCTAGGAGAGAAGGGGACTTGAATGCCTTGTGTTTCATCTGTGTATCTTATGTTCTATTACTATTATTGATACTTTTGCATTAGCTGGAAATAAAATTTTCTAATTTGGGGTGACTCTTGGATGATGAATTCTTCCTAAGACAACTTAATGCTACATCTATTGTTTTGACTAAGGTTCAGTCAAAAATATTGGGAACATGAAAATTGCATTTTAGTACAATGGAGACTGTACATAAATGCTTTTATGTAAGTAAATGTTCTAAACAGGATACACCAGATGTGTTGCATACATGGGTCCAATGACATTGTTATGACTATTTTCAAAACTTAAGGTTATATCAGTGTAGCATTTGGCTTCTCCATTTTTGCTACATGACTATATCCACTCTTCATAATTATATATGTCATTAATGATCCTTTCTTACATGGAAACCATTATTCATTTTATTGAATAATGTGTGTGTGTGACTTACTCATAGAGGCCATGTGATATTCCATGAATATTTAGAAGTATACTTAATTTTTTTCTGACAACTTAGTATTTTGAAATGATTATATGCAAGCAGTAATGAAACAACTAGGCAAAAGAGAAGAAAAAGAGAAAATAATAACCTGTTAACTTATAGAAAAAAGTTTGTCATGGTATCCTAATAAGAACTATACTTGAAGTCTGGATGATTTTAAATTGTTACTTAGATATAAGTGCTTGCTTCTCCATAAATGTAGAAACTGAGTTTTGGAGTGCTTTTAGGTAAAAGAGAGTATTGCATGCTTATTCAGAAGTACATGTAATATATTAAAGACCAGTGCTCAGAGCCAGAAAATAAGGTAATGGATGATGATGATGAAGATGAAGATGATGATGATGATGATGATGATGATGATAGCAGCTAGCATTTAAACAGTGCCTTTTATGTTCCAGAGCTGCAGCTAAAGATTTTAAAAATATTATCTTATTTGATCTTTACAAACAACCTAGGAGAAAAGTGCCATTGCCATCCTAATTTTGCAGATAAGAAAAGACAGAGATTAAGTCACTTTCTCAATGTTGAAAAGCTAATAAAGATCTGAGGCTGAAATAGAAGTTTAGATCTAAATAGAACTTTATCAGACCCAGAATCTTATCCACTTTGTCACATAGCTGCCATGTTGCCAAAAAATGGAACAAATGATACCAATTTAGGGTAATTCCTCTAATAGATTAAAATTACTTCCATAAATTGTAAATGCAAAGTATAGAATCATTCTCAAATGAGAATATAATGAATTAGTGGAAAGAGCTGTAGGTTTGGAGACAGAGATCTTCAGTTCAAATCTTACACCACTATTTCACGTGTATAACACTGACCAAATTATTATTTTTAAAAGCTTTTTATTTGCAAAACATATGCATGGGTAATTTTTCAACACTGACTCTTGCAAAGCTTTCTCTTGCAACTCCCCTCCCCACTTGACAAATCTAATGTGTATACATATTTATACAATTATCTTGTTATACAAGAAAAAAATCTGAAAAGGGAAACAATGCAAGCAAACATCAATAGAGAGCATGAAAATGTTATGTGGTGGTCCACATTTCACATCCCTCTCTCTGGGTGTATATGGCTTTCTTCAGTGAACAATTGGAGCTGGCTTGAAATATCTAATTTTTTTATTTTTTTATTTTTTTTTTGAAATATCTAATTTTTGAAGAGAACCATGTCCATCAGAATTGATCATCATATAGTCTTGTTGCCCTTTATATATTGATCTCCTGGTTCTGCTCATTTCACTTAGCATCAGTTCATGTAAGTCTCTCTAGGGCTCTTTGAAATCATCCTGCTGATCGTTTCTTATAGAAAAATAATATTCCATAATATTCATATACCATAATTTATTCAGCCATTCTCCAATTGATGGGCATCCATTCAGTTTCCAGTTTATAGCCACTACAAAAAGGGCTGCCACAAACATTCTTGCACATGTGGGTCCCTTTCCTAACTTTCAGATCTCTTTGGGATATAAGCCCAATAGAAACACTGCTGTGTCAAAGGTTATGCACAGCTTGATAACTCCTTGAGCATAGTTCCAAATTGCTCTCCAGAATGGTTGGATCCATTCACAGTTCCATCAACAATGTATTAGAGTCCCAGCTTTCCCACATTCCCTCCAGCATTCATCGTTATTTTTTCCTATCATTTTAGCCAATCTGACAGGTGTGTAGTGGTATCTCAGAGTTGTCTTAATTTGCATTTCTCTGATGAATAGTGATTTGAGGCACCTTTTCATATGCCTAGAAATAGTTGTAATTTCATCATCTGAAAATTGTCTATTCATACCTTTTGACCATTTATCGATTGGAGAGTAGCTTGAATTCTTATAAATATGAGACGATTCTCTATATATTTTAGAAATGAGGCCTTTATCAGAACCTTTAAATGTAAAAGATGATTTCCTAGTTTAATGCTTCCCTCCTAATCTTGTCTGCATTAGTTTTGTTTGTACAAAAACTTTTTAACTTAATATAATCAAAATTATATTTTTTTGGTATTCAATTCAATTTGGTATTCAAAATCTGGTATTCAATTAAGAGTTTCATTTCTTCTTTGGACTCAAATAATGGTAGTAATATCCTTCTGGTTCTAATCTGATTGGCCTATGTGAGACTGATCCATAATTACTTCAACTGCAAAGAGAAGAAAGCAAAAGTGGAGTAATAAGTCTATAAAAATGGAGATTGCAAGGAATTAAAGGGATAGTGAAGGAAAGATAGAGCATCACCTTTTTTTACTATATATGCAGTGGGTATAAACATATCTGCCAATCTCTGAAATGAATGAAAATTTTCATAGTGTTCTGCTTTCTATTTCTCATTCTTCTATGGAAAGAGGAAAGGAAATAACAAATAATAAAGCAACTAGCTTCCAAAATGATAAAGAGAAGAGAAAAAATGATCTGATAGAAAATAGAAAAGAGAACATTTTGTTGGAAAGATCATTATATTTCTAGTCAGAAAATTGGACTGGAATACTGCCTTTACTGCCAACTCTCTGGGTGATAGAATAAATCAACTCTTCTTTTTCCCACCTTTTTTGACTAAAAAATAAATTTATTAGACTAGATAATCTTGAATCTTAAGATCCTTTATCAATGTAAACTATCATCCTTTTCCTCCCTAGGGAAAAAAAAAGAGTATTCAAGAAATCAGACTCTATAGAAGATATATGTAATATGCTGGTAGTTATTAATCTCAGTCAGGCTAGGTTAAAAAGTTCTTATCCATGTTGATTCTTGTTATATTAGATATATAACATTCAAAAGTTTGGCGACAGACTTTAGCTTCTTCAATCACATTATTAAATTCATAGTATGTACCCTACTCTTTTTTATGTTTCAAGAATATTTTGAATCATTAGAGTATTGATTTGTTGGGAAACGAAAGTGGTCTCTCTAATATATCAGCCCAATGTATTGTTAGGGAATTTTTGCCAGAGACAGGTAAGAGGGCAATGTTTTTTCTCCAAATCTAAAGAGTTAAAAGAAGGTGCTTTGTTATCAATTGAAAATTAAAATATTGGTAAGGATGCTAAATGGGCAGCTTCCCAGAGTAAATGACTTGCCAAGAAATGCGAGGGAAATAAATGGCAGGATTAAAATTTGAATGTAAATTTCTTACAAGTCTAGTGCTTTTCTCCCCTTTAACACTATTCATCAATCCATTTAGCTGTTCTATTGTATCAAAACAAAATAATTCAGTAAGTAAATTTTGAAAACAAAACAAATGATTCAAACGACTCTAATAAACGTCTCTGACTTTGCATCAAGGGGGAAAGAACAACTATTATGTCTTGTTTACTAACTCTCCCAGGTTTAATATTTCTACTTTCATTTTTGAATCAGTGATTCAAAAAAGTACCTACTTTCTTACTGCTCACTAGAATTGCCAAGACAACCCTTTTAATTACAAAAAATGTAAGGACATGATTTGGAATAAAACTTGATCTGGATGTCAGCAAATCATGAGATTCTATGGAGAATAGATGTGCTGTAATATAAAATGTCTCTTCCCCTTTCACCTTTTCATCAAAGAGAAGATCAAATGTAAAAGGACACTCAAGAATTTTGAGAAATTCTGGTGCAGTTGAGACTCAAAAAAGTGAATTGGAAATGAACAGAATTTTTTCTGTTACATATGTTAAACCAGAACTCAAACTAGATATAAGAATTGAACTTGTACTTCCAAAATAATAATAATAATTTTAAAATAAATGTTACAAAGGTATATCATACAAAGAGCCTATTAAAATGAATAGTATAGTTACCTCATTTTATAATTTCATCAGAATTACAAAAAGTAAAAGCAAACAAAAAATCTCCACACAGAGTTTCCTTCAGGAGAATTTTAATTATAGTATGTTTTCACCTGAAAAAAATAATCCTTAATAATAATTTTTATGTCTTTCAAATAAAAATAGTGGGAAGAGGAAAAATTACATATTTTGCCCTGCAACATAAGTACAAATCATTTTTCAGAATTGTAACTATTTTATTGATTGAAAACTTGTTTGACATATTTAAATAACCCAATTTTCTTGATACTTATTTAGGAAAATTTCTTCCACCATTAAAAAATAAAACTCTTGCATTTAAATTTTAGCAAAATAAAAAGGAAGCAACATGTTTTCTTTACTTTCCAGATGAACTAAATAGTCTTGTTCCACTTGTTCCAAAAAGTTGATTCATTGTTATATGCAATGCTCTAAACATGCCAGAGAGTAAGCAGGTACTTCAAAGCTACTGATTCAGTAACAGTGATGACTTATCAGTCAGCCCTTCACATGTTCACATTCCCTTATTCTCCAGTTTTCTATTTTTGTGAGATAGCTAACCAGAATTAAGTTTAGCATCATTAATACAAAGTTTTAACTGTGTATTAGAAAACATTGTTTTAAATTTTATGACATGTGCCTGGCTTGAGAAATTTTTTTTTATCACTTATCTGTGCCTGAAGTTCTCATGTTTAAAAAGAGGAAGGTAAACTAAACATTTTCCCAAATTCCTTGCAGCTCCAAAATTATTAAATTGACAGTACCAGCACTACTAACATAACCCCAATTAATTAAATCACAAGCTATAAACATAGTTTAACCCTTTCACCTTATAAAATCACCGCTTATCTAACAAAATTTAATTCTTACTCAGATCATTCAGTAATATATATATTCACTATTGATAGCTTGTACTCTTTATCATGCTCACTGTGTATCAATAAACTAATTCATTTTTTAATACAGCAGCATCAAGAAATCCCACAGTTATAAAGGAAGTGAACTTTGACATAGAAATATTCAGGGAGGTATCTATGCTATAAATTCCTTTTATGATATTCCAGAGAAGTAGCCATACAGATTTTGCTCTTTCTAAAAATAGAAAACAGGGGCAGCTAGGTGGCGCAATGGTTAGAGCACCAGCCCTGAAGTAAGGAGGACCTGAGTTCAAATCTGGTCTCAGACACTTCCTAGCTGTGTGACCCTGGGCAAGTTACTTAACCCCAATTGCCTCAGCAAAAAGCAAAAAAAAAAAAATTGAAAACAGCAATTTCTGAGTCAGACGTGCTTATTTTTTCACAACTCCACTATTTTCAAGGTATTGAGGAACATTCAAAAATTCATAAGGCAATCCCTGCACTGATACCCATATACATATGTAATGTGTGCAAACATGCATGGGCACACACATGGGTAAATCCCATGCATTTATACATTCACATATATATCTGTATACATGCAAGTACATTAGAGATATGTGTATAATATGGGTCTCTGTATGTACGTTTGTAGACTTGCATGTGGTTATGCATATATGTATTGTATGCACATGGTAACACCTTGTGAGCTTGCATGTGTGTATTCAATATATACACATATGCATATGTGTATCTATCATAAATATACATAGTCATATATGTACATGCTACTACATAAAGCATAAGAAACAATATATTACACTGGCTGGAAGATTTATCTCAGAATCAGAAAGGTCTCGGTTAATGTTCTACTTCAGGACATATAATTAGTTTTGTGACTAAGCAAGGCATGTAGCTTTCTATGCCCTCAGATAACTCTCTAAGGTTATACATTAAAGACTAGATGTTCACCTATCTTGATAGAGAGTATTCTTAATATCGATTAAATTAGATTGTGGTTTTAAACATATATGTGAAACATTATTCTAATTTCTCATCATTGTTCAAACATGATGCAAAGGTCCTAAAGAATGAATAATGGAGTCCAAATTCACACTACTGCAGGACAATGCTTTGAAGTATAGGCCCAGTGAGAGATTATGTTTCTGCTGGCATTCAAAACCCAAATAAACCACTCTATCATGCTCCTAGAACCCTCCTATACTTCACAAGGATTGCTTTACCCACATTTGACTCTTTGAACACCCCTTTCATCACATATTAGATATCCCATTCAATTACTTTCAGTTCTATAGGGGTGACTTTGCCTCTCAAAACTCAAACGTATACATCCAGGCCCTCTTCTATCCAGCCAGGTACAACTTACTGTCCCCTGGGGCATATTCATCTGAGGATTAAATACTGTTGACAATATAACACACTTAAAGTTATACTTTTTTTAATAATTAACACAATTCAAGGCAGCTAGGTGGCACAGTGGGTAGAGCACCAGCCCTGAAGTCAGGAAGACCTGAGTTCAAATCTGGTCTCAGACACTTAACATTCCTAGCTGTGTGACCCTGGGCAAGTCACTTATTCCCAATTGTCTCAGCAAAAAAAAATAATTAACAAAATTCCACCCTATTATTCCCACCTCATTTCAGTTATTATGAATACAGGATTGTTAAAGTTGTTCAAACTTTATTTTCTGCCTTTCATTAAAATATACATTATTCCTGATTCTATCAATCCAATCCTTTTGTCACCCCATTGTAAAACAACTCAGTCTTTACAATGTGCTCACTTGAATATCTGTTCATAAAAAATAAACTAGCTTTAACCTTAAGGTCTTTTCCTTTTGCTTTCCTTATATCATCTTGTACTTCTTTATTATTAAAACTATTTATTTACAAAACATATGAGTGATTTTTCTACATTGACTTTGCAAAAAACTTTTTTTTCAAGCTTTTCCCCTCCTTCCCCCCACCCGCACCCCTAGACGACAGGCAATCCAATACATGCCAAATATGATAAATTATATGACAAATCTAATATATGTATACATATCTATACAGTGATCTTACTGCACAAGAAACATCAAATCTAGAAAGAGAAGAAAAAAATAACCTAAGAAGGAAAACAAAATGCATGGAAATATTCACAGAAAGCGTTAAAATGCTGTGTTGTGGTCCGTACGCAGTTCCCACAGGCCTCTCTTTGGATGTATATGACTATCTTCACCGCTGAACAATAGGAACTGGTTTGAATCACATCATTGTTGAAGAGAACGATGTCCATCAAAATTGATCATCATGTAATACTGTTGTTGCTGTGTATAATGTTCTCCTGGTTCTGCTGATTTCACTCAGCATCAGTTCATGCAAGTCTCTCCAGGCCTCTCTAAAATCATCCTGCTGGTTGTTTCTTACAGAAAAATAATATTCCATAACATTCATATACCATAATTTATTCAGCCATTCTCCAATTGATGGGCATCCTTTCAGTTTCCAGTTTCTAGCCACTACAAAAAGGGCTGCCACAAACATTCTTGCACATGTGGTTTCTTTTCCCTCCTTTAAAATCTCTTTGGGATATAGGCCCAGTAGAAACACTGTTGGATCAAATGGCATGCACAGTTTGATAACTTTTTGAGCATAGTTCCAAATTGCTCTCCAGAATGGTTGGATCCGTTCACAGTTCCACCAACAATGTATCAGTGTCCCAGTTTTCCCACATCCCCTCCAACAGTTATCATCATTTCCTGTCATTTTAGCCAATCTGCAGGTGTGTAGTGGTATCTCAGAGTTGTCTTAATTTGCATTTCTTTGATCAATAGTGATTTGGAGCAGTTTTTCATAGGACTAGAAATAGTTTCAATTTCTTCATCTGAAAATTGTCTGTTTGTATCTTTTGACCATTTATCCATTGGAGAATGGCTTGAATTTTTATATATTTGAGTCAATTCTCAATATATGTTAGAAATGAGGCCTTTATCAGAACCTTTGGATGTAAAAATATTTCCCAGTTTACTGCTACCCTTCTAATCTTGTCTGCATTCATTTTGTTTGTACAAAAGCTTTTTAACTTGATATAGTCGAACTTATCTATTTTGTGATTAATGATGACCTCTAGTTCTTCTTTGGTAACAAATTCCTTCTCATTCCACAGGTCTGAGAGGTAAACCATCCTACATTGTTCTAATTTGTTTATAATATAATTCTTTATGCCTAGATCATGAATCCATTTTGACCTTATTTTGGTAGATGGTGTTAGGTGTGGGTCAATGCCTAATTTCTTCCATACTAGTTTCCAATTATCCCATCAGTTATTGTCAAATAGTGAGTTTTTATCCCCAAAACTGGGGTCTTTGGGTTTATCAAACACTAGATTACTATTGTCATTGAATACTTTGTCCTGTGAACCTAACCTATTCCACTCATCCACTACTCTGTTTCTTAGCCAATACCAAATGGTTATGTTGACCACTGCTTTATAATATACTTTTAGATCTGGTACAGCTAGGCCACCTGCATTTGCATTTTTTTTTCATTAATTCCCTTGAAATTCTTGACCTTTTGTTTTTCCAGATGAATTTTGTTGTTATTTTTTCTATGTTAGTTAAATAATTTCTTGGGAGTTTGATTGGTATAGCACTAAATAAATACATTAGTTTAGGTAGTATTGCCATCTTTATGATATTCGTTCAACCTATCCAAGAGCACTTGATTTTTTTTCCAGTTGTTTAGATGTGACTTTATTTGTGTGGAGAGTGTTGTGTAGTTTTCCTCATATAGATCCTGACTTTCCCTTGGCAGATATATTCCCAAATATTTTATACTATCGATAGTTATTTTGAATGGAATTTCTCTTTGTATCTCTTGCTGTTGCATTTTATTGGTGATGTAGAAAAATGTTGATGATTTATGTGGATTTATTCTGTATCCTACAACTATGCTCAAGTTGTGGATTAATTCTAACAGTTTTTTAGTTGATTCTCTAGGGTTCTCTAAGTAGACTATCATATCATCTGTGTGATAATTTGGTTTCCTCATGACCTACTCTAATTCCTTTAATCTCTTTTTCTTGTCTTATTGCCAAAGATAGCATTTCTAATACAATATTGAATAGTAATGGTGATAGTGGGCAAACTTGTTTCACCCCTGATCTTATTGGGAATGGTTCCAGTTTATCACCATTACATATGATGCTAGCTGATGGTTTTAAATAGATGCTACTGACTATTTTAAGGAGAAGTCCATTAATTCCTATGTTCTCTAATGTTTTTACTAGGAATGGATGTTGGATTTTATCAAATGCTTTTTCTGCTTTTATTGAGATTATCATATGTTTTTTTGTTAATTTGGTTATTGATATAGTCAATTATGTTAATAGTTTCCCTAATATTGAACCATCCCTGCATTCCTGGTATAAATCCTACTTGGTCATGGTATATTATTCTGGGAATGATTTTCTGTAATGTCTTTGCTAATATTTTATTTAAGATTTTTGCATCAATATTCATTAAGGAGATTGGTCTATAATTTTCTTTCTCTGTTTTTGTTTTACTTGGTTCAGGTATCAGTACCATATCTGTATCATAAAAGGAATTTGGTAGGAGTGCTTCATTCCCTATTTTTTGAATAGTTTATATAATATTGGAGTTAATTGTTCTTTAAGTGATTGGTAGAATTCATGTGTAAATCCATCTGGTCCTGGGATTTTTTCTTAGGGAGTTGATTAATGACTTGTTCTATTTCTTTTTCTAAAATGGGACTATTTAAGTAATTAATTTCCTCTTCTGTTAATCTGGGCAATCTATATTTTTGTAGACATTCCTCCATTTCACTTAGGTTATCAAATTTATTGGCATAAAGTTGGCCAAAGTAACTCCTGATTATTGCTCTAATTTCCTCTTCATTGGTGGAAAGTTCTCCCTTTACATTTTTGAGACTAACCATTTGATTTTCCTCTTTCCTTTCTCTACTCAAATTAACTAGACGTTTATCTATTTTGTTTTTTCATAAAACCAACTTTTAGTTTTATTTATTAATTCAATAGTTTTTTTTTTTTTACTTTCAATTTCATTAATCTCTCCTTTTATTTTTAGGATTTCAAGTTTGGTATTTGATTGGGGGTTTTTAATTTGTTCTTTCTTTAGCTTTTTTAGTTGCAAGCCCAATTCATTGATTTTCTCTTTTTCTATTTTATGCAAATAAGCATCTAGAGATATAAAATTTCCCCTTATTACCGCTTTGGCTGTATCGCACACATTTTGGTATGTTGTCTCATTATTGTCATTCTCTTGCATGAAATTAGTAATTGTGTCTGTAATTTGCTGTTTCACCCATTCATTCTTTAGCATAAAATTATTTAGTTTCCAATTGCTTTTTGGTCTATTTTCTCCTGGTCTTATATTGCATGTGATTTTTATTCCGTCATGATCTGAAAAGTACATTTATTATTTCTGCCTTCTTGCATTTGATTTTGAGGTTTTTGTGTCCTAACCCATGGTCAATTTTTGTATAAGTTCCATGGACTGCTGAGAAAAAAGTATACCCCTTTCTGTCTCCATTTAATTGCCTCCAAAGATCTATCATACCTAACTTTTCTAACGTTTTGTTTACCTCATTAACTTCTTTCTTATTTATTTTGTGGTTTGATTTATTTAGTTCTGAGAGAGGAAGATTGAGATCCCCCACTATTATCGTTTTGCTGTCTATTTCTTCTTGCATCTCTCTGAACTTTTCCTCTAGGAATTTCCCTGCTATACCACTTGGTGAATATATGTTTAGTATTGATATTGCTTCATTGTCTATGGTACCCTTTAGGAAGATATAATTTCCTTCTTTGTCTCTTTTAATTAGGTCTATCTTTGCTTTTACTTGGTCAGAGATCAGGATTGCTACCCCTGTCACCTGGATCATAATAGATTCTGCTCCAGCCTTTTACTTTCACTCTATATGTATAAGTATGATTTAGATGTGTTTCTTGTATACAACATGTTGGATTCTTGTTTTTAATCCAGTCTGCTATCTGCTTCTGCTTTATGGGATAGTTCATTCCATTCACATTCACAGTTCAAATAACTAATTCTGTATTTCCTGCCATCTTATTTACTCTAGCTTATGTTTTTTCTCTTTCTTATCCCCTTTCCCTCCTCCCTGCTATTTTGCTTTTGATAACCACTTTCCTCAAACAATCCTTCCCCTTTAGAGCCCGACCCCTTTTCCCCCTTTTCCCTCCTGTTTCCTTATAAGTACGCCTATTATTCCCTCAGAGCCAAATCTGATGAGATGGAGATTAACCCAATTCTCATTCCCCTCCCTTTTTCCCCCTCAATCATTATAGGTTTTCTTTATCTTTACATGTGATGTAATTTCCCTTATTTTACCTCCTTTTCCTCTTCTTCCAGTGTTATCCCTTTTCTACCTCTAATTTGTTTTTCAGTTCATCATATCATAATAATCATAAAATCACAATAATCATATCAAAATAATCATAAAATCACATCAAAGTAATCATAATGTAATAATAGATTCATAAAATCATTCTATAAGTATTTATAACAAATATAGTTCTCAAGAGGTTTTTTTTTCTTGTTACCTTTTTATGTTTCTCTTGTGTTCTGTGTTTGTAGATCAAATTTTTTGTTCAGTTCTGGTCTTTTCAGTAGAAATAGGTGAAATTCTCCTATATCATTGAATGACCATCTTCTTCCCTGGAAGATAATGCTCATTCTAGCTGGGAAATATTTCTTGGCTGTAATTCAAGTTCCTTTGCCCTTTTGAATATCTGATTCCAGTCACTTTGATCGTTCAAAGTAGAAGCTGCTAGGTCCTGTGTGTTCCTCATTGTAATTCCTCAATATTTAAATTGTTTCTTTCTGGCTTCTCATAATATCTTTTCCTTGGTATGATAGTTCTGGAATTTAGCCACGATATTTCTGGGGGACTTAATTTTTGGGTTTCTTTCAGGAGGTGATTGGTGGATTGTTTCAATAAGTATTTTGCCTTCTGGTTCTGAAATATCAGGACAGTTTTCTTTTATGATTTCCTGGAAGATAGTGTCTAGGTTCTTTTTTTCATCATGCCTTACAGGAAGCCCTATAATCCTTAGATTGTCTCTCCTAGATCTATTTTCCAGGTCAGTTGTTTTTCCTAGGAGATATTTCATGTTTTTCTCTATCTTTTCATTTTTTTGTTTTTGTTCAACTGATTCTTGAAGTCTTGATGAGTCATTCATTTCCAATTGTTCGATTCTAATTTTTAATGTCTTATTTTCTTCAGTTACTGTTTTTAGTTCCTTTTGCAATTGACCAATTACATTTTTTTCATTGCATTTTTTCTATTTTTTTTCCATTTTTTCAATTTTATTTTGCAGTGATCACATTTTGTTTCCCCATGTTTCTTCTACTCTCTTTTAAGATTTTTTATGCAATCTTCAAAGAAAGCCTTGTGACATGGAGACCAGTTTATGTCTCTCTTTGGGCTTTTTCTGGAGTTGCTTTACCTTTAGGGGCCTCAGGATTTGAGGTCTGTTCTTCCCTCTCTCCATAAAAGTTGTCTATGGTGAGAGCTCTTTTTGGTATTTTTATTCATTTTTTTAAAGGTGTGAGGTTTGTTTAAGGCAAAGGTGGGACAGCTGCTTTAATTTGCCCTGAGGCAATTCTGCTGATTGAATTATTTCAGGAACTGGGCAGTTCTGCTGATTGAATTATGTCAGGTGCTGGGTAGTTCTGCTTTAGTTTACCCTGGGGCAGTTCTGCTGATTGAATTATTTCTGGTACTGATCAGTCATGCTGATTGATTGATCACCCTAGTGTGCTATGTAATGGCAGCCAGGTCCGATGCTCATCAGGGGTTCAGTGGTTCACAATCTACCCTTACAAAAGGAAGACCCTCCAAATCACCTGCCCACAATCAGGACAGTTTGGTCCCAGAGGACCCCAGAAGACTCCCAGGTGTGTGAAAAGCCCAACACTCCCACTCCTGTTCCTACTCCTGTTCCAGCTCCCTGCTCCAGCTCCCTGCCCCGGTCTCCCTGTGCTGCAGTCTGGGTTCAGCAGACCATACCCCTGCCCAATTAAAACAGACATGTTTTGAAGTTCCTCCAGAGTATCTTCTTCTAGAATCGTGTTGTCCTCCAGATATTGTGGCTTTTTTTGCTTCAAAATCAGTCTAGAGGCTTCATATGTTGTTGGTTTGAGGGAAGGTTAGAGGAGGTTACAGAGACTCCTGTCTGATCTCTGCCATCTTGGCTCCACCCCTGGAAGTCCCATCTTGTACTTTCTGATATATGGTTCCCTCCATAAATTCTTTGCTTACATTTTTCATCACTGGTCATTTTTCATTACTCTTAATTTTCTTATTGTGTAAGTGAATTAGACCAGCTCTTGCTTCCTGTTGCTACTGCCACAGCCCTCTTTTACAACTACCACTCAGTAATCTCTTCCTTTGTGATTCATTCAATAAAAATTTATCACCCCATGAAGATTCTAGTGTACTGTTATCATCTACACATTTCCAGGATATTCTCTTTCCTTCCACAGTGACTTCTATGTTTATCATATCTCTTACTAGTAACATTCATCTTGAATATTGATATTCCTTCAAAAATTCTAAGCTGTAATTACCAAACCATGCTCATTTCTCATTACCTATTTCTGTATCCCAGAAGTTTACTTAGAAATGGTCAGAGACTTCATTTTGCATTGCAAAGTCCTATATTCTAGTATACAATGTTATATAAACCTGGAATTTCTTTATTTGACAATGTCCTATTGTTATTCCAGTAGATATCCCTGTATCTTTTAATTCTAAATTATATTCTTACTTCTCACCAATATCTTCATCTTTCTCCCTCTCTCTTCTTTTCCAGGCCATCAGGCCTTCACTGGCTGCACTCTCTTCCTTTTCCAATTTTGGTACCTTGGTGAAATAGTACTACTCCTTGCTGTCTTCTTCTCCAGAATCCCTTATCATTTTATCCTCCCTCAGTTCTAGAGTCCAAACTCAGTCTTAGATTATTTCCAGCATTCCTTGTCTTCACTTGTATTCATTTGCTGATGAAGAAACCTGAAAAAAATCATGACATATTATAATTAGTTTCAGCATAACTTTATGCTGTACAAATAACAAGTTCCACCTCATTATAACAAAGCACTTAAAATATATACCCCTAATCAGTTCACTGTCCTTATCACCACAATATTTTTCAAACTTTTTCATACCTCCTAAACCTCTCATACCTTCCCTGACTTCTACCTTCTCAGCTAAGAACTTTGCCTCTAATTTCACTGGGAAATTGACATAATAAAATATCTTCAAGAATTCTCTCTTCTTTCATGCAAATCCCACAAGAGACAGCGCTTTACCTTGCCAAATCAAAAGTTTCAATATGTACCAGTGGTCTCATTCTATCCTGTCTTCTCCAGCAGATTTCCTTCTTTATTATAACTACTCTTTCACTACTCTCTAGTCTCATACTTCTCTAATGCTAACAAATATACTCAAGTTCTTTTCATCCTAAGGCTAGGGGGGAAAATAAAAATGATCAATCCATTCCTCCTATATCCTTCTATCATTTTTCCTCTGTTATATGGCTGATCTCCTTTAGAAGGCTTTCTGCAAAAGGTGACTCCACTTCTGTTCTCTCAAATCTTCCCATAATACTTTATAGAGTGTCTTCCCACTTCATTATTCAATCAAGCTATTCTCTTTAAAGTTACTAAATTGGCAAATCTAAAAGGCTTTCCTTAATCATCCTGCTTCTTGACAATTCTGACGGCTTTGATAGTCTCTTCATTTTATATACATATATGTGTGTGTATGTATGCATGTATATATGTGTGTGTATACATGTATATATACACCTTATTGTTCTTCATTACAACTGCCAGGGGAAAATGACTATACTTGCTCCTCCTATTATTCCTTATTTTCTACTGGTGAATTGATTTTTTACCTTTGGGTAAGAGTTTCATTTATTTCTTTTAGGTTTCATATCATTAGTCTAACATTCTAGTCAACATTTAGTGATTCTGACTTTGGCATCCAGTATTTCAATTATCATTTCCATATTTACATCATCTGCAAATATGATGAATCAACCACTGGCTTCATTAAGTCATTGATAAAATCATTTCATAGTCTAGAGCCAAAAACATTATGTCTGGCACATTCTACTAGAAAACTCTTTCTACATTGAGCTTGCATCACTGCCAGCTATTCTTTGAACCCAGCTGTCTATCCATTCTGAAGCCATCTTCTCCACAGGACTAATTTGAGACATAGTATCAAAAGCTTTTCTGTAATCTAAATAAAATCTCTAAATCATTCATTTTACCTATTAGTTTAGTAATGCTGTCAAAAAATGAAATTATGGTTATTCTGGAATGATGTTCTTCCTAAAACTATTCTTGTTGTCTATAATTGACAATTATTTTTTCAAAATGTTTGCTAGAATGATTTATTCCAAAACTTTCCTAGGATTCAAAATTACTGGTATATACTTTGCAGGATATCTTCTATTTAAAAAAAATGTTTGCCTCTCTCCAATTTCTTCCTATCCTATTTTTCAGTATCACTTAAAAGCTGTTGACAGAAACTGAGTCATTATATCTGCCACTTTTTTTTTCAAGAACTGTAGAAGTTGTTTGCATGAGTCAGGTGACCTAGTAATTTTTATTCTGTTTTTTTTTCCAAGTAAATGTCAGCCTTATTTATAGAGAAAACAAAAAACAAAATGAGTTTAATAATTTCATCTTTAACATCTGTTTTCTTCATCCCAAACACCAAATTATATACCAATATCTGTGAATAATCATTCACCTTCTAATTTTGCTTTAAAAACACTTTTTTGTTATCTCTAGTTTTCCTAGTTTACATTACTTTTTTATGAGCTGAGCAAATCTAATACTTTTTAGGACCATAACCCATTCACATTCTGTTCTATATCAGTATTTCAATAAATTGGAAACAATGGAATTATGTACAGGTTATTCATTTCCAAAAATGGGCCTTTCAGGAATTGATACTTTTTATAACTAACAATTCATGAAAGGCATGTAGATAATGGAAACCATATTGGCAAAGAAATTCCCAACAAAGAAGAAATCATGGATACTTTTTTTTTTTTTTGCATTGAAGTACATAACACAAAAATAGGTAAAGCCAGAGGTTCTACAAAAATTCATAGGAAAATGATTCATTCAAAAAACTATTAAGAAGAGAAAGGACTTATTTAAATCTTTAATAAATGATTAGAATCTATAAAATCAGATTCATAAAAATCAAAAAAAAATGTTAGCCCAGGAAGAAAGGTCAAAATCTATCTGCCATAAGTGATAACAATAATGTCCTGTCCGAAACTTTGGCAGGTAGTCACCCTGATTTTGCTTTAACACTTTTAGTTATGGCAAAGTCACTTTCTCCTTAGCTTCTCTATTTCATTTAATTAATTAATTAATTTATTTAGATGAAGCCATTGGGGTTAAGTGACTTGCCCAGGGTCAGACAGCTAAGAAGTGTGAAGTAAATGAGGGGAAATTTGAACTCAGGTCCTCCTGACTTCTGATCTGGTGCACTATGCACTGCACCAACTAGCTGCCCTCTTTCACTTTAAAAAAAGATTATTTAGAATTTCATTTTCCCCAGTTTCATATAAGAACAATTTTAAAAATTCATTTGTAGACTTTGATTTCCAGATTCTCTCAATTCCTCCATCCCCAGCCCCCTCACTAAAAAAAAAAATACAATCCATTCAATATATGTTGGGAGTGCAACAAATGACCAGCAGAAGATAATTTCGAAGATCACCAGAAAAGGTGTATTTTAATTGGGCAGGAAGGGAGGCAGGCCAAACACAAGCAGGCCAAGGATAGACTTCAGTGCGGCAGCAGTGCAGACCTGGGGTGGTGGGAGCTCCACAATATAGAGAATCTACAGGGAGGAATTTAAAGTAGTGCTAACTACTCTATTACAGAGTTAGCCAGTAAGTAGATCAGCAGAGAAAACATCAAAATATCCAACACAAACACAAAAGGTAAATAGTGAACACATTAATTCCAGAATCTCACAGGACTTGGCCATGCCCACCCATCACCAGGAGTGAGTCAGCTGAAACTCAGTGCAGCTAGCACTGAGCCAGTGCAGCCACAACTTGTAGAGGAAGCTTGGACAAAACCCTCCACCTCACTCCCTATCCCCCCCACCCCTGCTTTAAAAGCAGACCTTAACTTTTTTTTTTTTTTTTTTTTTTACAAAATGAGTAAAAAGGCAGAGAGAACTCTAATGACAGATAGTTTTTATGGTGAAAGAGAACGATAGATTTCAAACCCTGAGAAGAATAAAAGCAGATCATCTCCAGCTGAAACACCAAAAAGTGACACAAATTGGTGGCCATCACATAAGACTCTCCTAGAAGAAACTATAAAAGATTTTAAAATACAGCTGAAAAGAAAAATGGGGAAAGGAAATGAAAACTTTACAAGATGATTTGGAAAAGGCAACACAAAATAGATTTATTGAAATGGAAAAAGCATATAACTCATTAAAGATAGATTTGACAAAATGGAAAAAGAAAATAATGCCCAGGGGAAAAAAAAAGAATTTGTGAAATGGAAAAGGAAAATGACTCCTTGAAAGCCAGAATTTGTGAAATGGAAAAAAAATCCATAGAACAAAACTTAAATTTAAAAACTCATTTGGACAAATAGAAAAAAAATAAAAAAATAAAATGAAGAAAGTAATTCACTAAAAATTAGAACTGAACAAATGTAAATGAATGACTCAATGAGACATCAAGAATCAGTTAAGCAAAACCAAAAAACATGAAAAAATTGAAAATAAAATGTAAAATACCTAACTGGGCAAAAAAACTGACCTGCAATAAAGATCTCAGAGAGACAATCTAAGGATTATTTAACTTCCTGAAAACCTTGATGAAAAAAAGAGCCTAGATACTGTTTTTCTGGAAATCATCAAAGAGAAGTGCCTAGATGTCATAGAACGAGAAAGTAAAAGAGCCATTGAAAGAATTCACTAATCACCTCCTGAAAGAAATCCCAAAATTATTGTGGCTAAATTTGAGAACTATTGGACCAAGGAAAAATATTACAAGCATCCAGAAAAAAAAATTAAATATTGAGGAGTCACAATAAGGATTAACCAGAACCTAGCAACTTCTAGCTTAAAAGATCATAGGTCCATATCATATTCTGAAAGGCAAAGAAAGATGGAATACAGCCAGAAATAAATTACCCCCACAAAAGTGAGCATTTTCTTCCAGGGAAGAAGATGGACACTCAATGAAACGGATAAATTTCATTTATTTTTGATGAAAAGGTCATAGCTAAACAAACAAAAAAAATGACCTCCAAATATGGAACACAAGAGAAGCATTAAAAGGTAAAAAGAAAAGAACTCTTAAGAACTATATCACTGTTATGGGTATATATAGAGAGGGGGTGTATGAATTGATTTTACTATTACAATATAAAAAAGGAACTAAGGGTGGAAAGGGGTTTATACCAGAAAAAAGGAAAGGGTAGGTAAAGTGAGGGAAATTACAATTCAGGAAGAGGCAAAGAAAATGTATTATAATTGAGGGAAAGAAGGGAAAGGTATGGTGTGAACATTATGTGAAACTTACTCTCATCAGATTTGGCTCAAAGAGAAAATATTAGCCATATTTGGTATCACTGAGAAATTTCTGTCACTTTATAGAAAAGTAAGAGGGGAAATAGGAAAAGGGGAGGGGTAGCTTAAATAGAAGGGAAAAGAGAAATTGTAGGGAAAAGGTATAAGAAAAGAGGAGTACAATTTAGGGTTAATAAAATGCCAGGAAATACAGAATTAGTCAATTTAACTGTAAATATAATGCAATGAACTCTCCTATAAAGCAAAAGCTGTTAGTAGACTGGATTCAAAGTCAGAATCCTACAATATGTTGTTTACAAGAAACATATTTAAAGCAGAGTGGTATATATATATATATATATATATGTATATATATATATACATATATATATATATATATACAGAGAGACATATAGACAGACAGACACAGAGAGACACAGAGATATGTAGAGACATATAGAGAGAGACAAAGACAGACAGAGACAGAGAGAGTAAAGATAAAAGGCTGTAGTAGGTGAAGGAACAAAAAAGCAAGGAGAGCCATCCTGAAATCAGATCAAGCAAAAGCCAAAATTTATCTAATTAAAAATGACAAGGAAGGAAACTATATCTTGCTGAAGGGGACCATAGATAATGAAGTAATAGCAATATTAAATATGTATTCCATTGGTGTGGCATCTAAATTCCGAAAGGAGAAGTTAAAAGATCTTCAAGAAGAAGTAGACAGCAAAACTATAATAGTGGAAATTGTCAACCTTGCTCTCTCAGAACTAGCAAATCAAACCACAAAATAAATAAGAAAAAAAGTTAAGGAAGTAAACAAAATATTAGAAAATTTAGGCATTATAGAGCTTTGGTGAAAATTGACTGGAGAGAGAAAGGGGTTTACTTTTTTTTTCTCAATGGTTCATGGAACTTATACAAAAATTGCCCATGTATTAGGACATAAAAACCTCAAAATCAAATACAAAAAGAAATAGTAAATACATTTTTTCACATCACAGTGAATTAAATTATATTCAATAAATGGCCATGGGAAAATAGACCAAAAAGTAATTGGAAAATAAATAATCTCATTCTAAAGAATGAATGGGTAAAAGAGCAAATCATAGACACAAACAATTTCATCCAAGAGAATGACAATAATCAGACAACATACCAAAATTTGTTGGATGTAGCCAAAGTGACAATAAAGGGAAATTTTATTTCTTTAGATGCTTACTTGCATAAAATAGAGAAAGAGAAGATCAATGAATTTGATTTGCAACTAAAAATAAGCTAGAAAAAACAAATAAAAAACCTCTGATAAAATACCAAACTTGAAATTCTAAAAATAAAAGGAAAGATTAATAAAATTGAAAGTAAAAAAACATTGAATTAATAAATAAAACTGAGTTGGTTTTATAAAAAAAAACAACAAAATAGATAAACCTTTAGTTAATTTGATTTAAAAAAAAAACAAAAGAGGAAAATCAAATTGTTAGTCTCAAAAATGAAAAGTGAGAATTTTCCACCAATGAAGAGGAAATTACAGCAACAATTAGGAGTTACTTTGCCCAAATTTAAGCCAATAAATTTGACAACCCAAATGAAATGTAGGAATACCTACAAAATATAGACTTCCCAGATTTATAGAAGAGGAAATAAATTACTTAAATAGTCCCATTTTAGAAAAAGAAATAGAACAATATACTAATCAGCTCCCTAAGAAAACATTTCCAGGACCAGATGGATTTACATGTGAACTCTACTAAGCATTTAAAAAACACTTAACTCCAATACTATATAAATTATTTGAAAAAATAGGAATGAAGTCCTTCTAACAAATTATTTTTATAACACAGACATGGTACTGATACGTAAACCAGCTAAGACAAAAACAGAGAAAGAAAATTATAGATCAATCTCCCTAAAGAATATTGATGCAAAAATCTTAAATAAAATATTAGCAAATAGATTACAGAAAATCGTCTCCAGGATAATATACCAAGTATAATTTATACCAGGAATACAGGGTTGATTCAATATTAGGAATACAATTAGCACAATTTTCTATATAAATAACCAAATTAACAAATATCATATGATTACCTCAATAAATGCAGAAAAAACATTTGATAAAATCCAACACCCATTCATATTAATAGTCCTAGAGAGTATACGAATAAATGGACTTTTCCTTAAGATAATCAATAGAATCTATTTAAAACCATAAGCAAAGATCATATGTACTGGGGAAAACTGGAACCATTCCCAATAAGATAAGGTATGAAATAAGGTTTCCCACTATCACCATTACTATTCAATATTGTATTAGAAATATTAGCTTCAACAGTAAGAGCAAATTAAAGGAATTAGTTTAGGTAATGAGGAAAACAAATTATCACTCTTTGCAGATGATATGATGACATACTAAGAGAACCCTAGCTAATCAACTAAAAAAACTACTAGAAATAGTTCACAACTTTAGCAAAGTTTAAGAATAGAAAATTAATCTACTTAAATAATCATCATTTTTATTCATCACTAACAAAACCCAATTGAAAAAGATACAAAAAGAAATTCCATTTAAAATAACAGTCAGTAGTATAAAATATTTGGGAATCTATCTACCAAGGGAAAGTGAGGGACTATATGAACAAAACTACAAAACACTTTCCACACAAATAAAGTCAGGTATAAACAAGTGGAAAAATATTGAGTGCCTTTGGATAGGTTGAGTGAATAAAATAACACTGATAATACTACCTAAACTAATATATTTATTTAGTACTTTGCCAATCAAACTCCTAAGAAACTAAGAAACTGACCTAGAAAAAATAACAACAAAATTCATCTGGAAGAACAAAAGGTCAAGAATTTCAAGGGAATTAAGAAAAAAAGCAAAGGAAGGTAGCCTAGCTATACCAGAACTAAATCTATATTATAAAGCAGTGATCCTCAATACCATATGGTACTGGCTAAGAAATAGAGTAGTTGATCAATGATATAGTTTAGGTTCACAGAACAAAATAGTCAATGACAATAGTAATCTAGTGTTTGACAAAGCCAAAGACCCCAGTTTTTATGATAAGAATTTACTATGTGACAAATATTGCTGGCAAAATTGGAAACTTGTATGTCAGAAACTAAGCATTTATCCACACCTAACACCCTATATGAAGATAAGATCAGAATAGGTTCATGATCTAGACATAAAGAATGATATTATAAACAAATTAGAAAAAGATAAGATAGTTTATCTCACAGACCTGTGGAGGAGGAATGACTTTATGATCAAAGCTGAACTAGAGATCATTACTGATCTCAAAGTAGATAGTTTGGATTATATAAAAAGGGTTTGTACAAACAAAACTAATGCAGAGAAGATTAGAAGGAAAGCCACAGACTGGGAGAACATGTTTACATTCAAAGGTTCTGATAAAGGCCTCATTTATAAAATATATAGAAAATTGACTCAGATTTAAAATAGGTCAAGCCATTATCCAATTGATAAATGGTGAAAGGATATGAACAAACAATTATCAGATGAAGAAATTAAAACTATTTGTAGTCATATGAAAAGGTGCTCCAAATCATTATTGATCAGAGAAATGCAAATTAAGAAAACTCTGAAATACCACTACATACCTCTCAGATTGACTAAGATGACAGACAAAGATAAAGAAGAATGTTGGAGGGGATGTGGGGAAATTGGGACACTGATTTATTGTACGTGGAACTGTGAATGGATCCAACCATTCTGGAGAGCAATTTGGAACTATGCTCAAAAAGTTATCAAACTGTGCACATCCCTTGACCCAACAGTATTTCTGCTGGACTCATAGCCCAAAGAGATCTTAAAGAATGGAAAGGGACTCACATGGGCAAAAATGTTTGTGGCAGCCCTTTTTTGTAATGGCAAGGAACTTGAAACTGAATGGATGCCCATCACTTGGAGAATGGCTGAATAAACTTTGGTATATGAATGTTGTGGAATATTATTGTGTTGTGAGAAACGACCAGCAAGATGATTTCAGAGAGACCTTGAGAAACTTATATGAACTGATGCTAAGTGAAATGAGCAGAACCAGGAAATCATTATACATGGCAACAACCAGATGATACAATAATCAATTCTGATGGATGTAGCTCACTTTAAAAATGAGATGATTCAAACCACTTCCAATGATTCATCTATATGTATGTATAGAAACACACACAAAGACAGAGAAATAGAAAGAGACAGAGAGAGGATATAAAATTTTCTAAATAACAGATATATGATCAATGGTAGGAGAAGCCTGAAGGCAATTTGAGTGACTTGTATAACATGATTGAACTTTTTCCTTCATATAAAAATTACCTTTACCTTTCATGTTGTGTAAATGCTCAAAAAACTCCTATCTTAATCTTTTCAACAAACTCTTGATTTTTTCTTCCAGGACAGGATTATTTCTTTCATTCTTCTGTTTCTTTTAACATGGTATTATATAACTGTACAGTTTTTAAGTGATTAAAGCCCAAATCAATTCTGTCTCATGGAGTATTATGGTCAGTAAAAGAAATGCTAGTGGCATGCATTTGAAATTGTTGGAATTATATAGAGTTTGAAGGGCTGAAAAAACTCTTTATTCCAGCAAAATCATAGGTAAAAACAATTGTTTTTCCCTTTGGTGAAATATGAAAAAAATTGTGATTAAAGGCATTACAACAATTATAGACTGGTAGGCAAAAAATGTTTTAGAATGGATCTCGAATAAATAGCATTGCTTTAATTTCTAGTTCTTATACTTTATTTAGTCATGCACTTAGGAACTACATTAGTAAAAAGGAAAAAAAAATCTGAAAATTGAAATCATCCCAAATTAGAAAGAAGTACCTTATGATGAGAGAATAAATGTGTTTTCTATTACTGGAAATTTGTTTAGAGCCAGTTGACCAAGTATCCATATGTTGTAGATAAGGATCTTGTTTATACTTCTATTATACTTTAACGTTGAGATTCAACTATTATTTTAATTCAGAATCTTTTTCAATAGTTAGGTGGTCATTAAAAAACTCTACTGCCTCATGGAATTTATTAAGTAAGAGATGACTTGATCAAATTTGAGCTTTGGATAATTCCCTGGGGTTGCTGAGCATAGTACAATTCATGAAGGTGAGACACAAGTCAAGAAAACCAATTTGTATGCCATTGCAATATTTGAGGCAAAAAACCCAGATCTATAAAAGAATTTAAAGAAAATAATATATACAAGACATTACAAATACAAACACACACATATATGTATATATGTGTATGTATGTACACATATATACATACATACATATGTGTGTATAAGCACAAATTGGATATGTGTAATAATTCAGAGGGCAGGATTGAGAATAATATTAAGCTTGCAAGTCAGGGAGACATAGTAGATAGAGTGCTGGTTGTATTATTTCAAAGACTAGGTTTTGAAAGCACCTGAAACATTTGCTAATTGTGGCTTTCTGTGTAAATCATTTAATTTTAGTGTCTCAGTTTATTCAATTGAAGAATGAAAATACTATTTGTACCCACTGAAATGTGATGAACTGGGTCTCTTTTCAATTTGAATTTTCAAGTAAAATCTGAATCTCTACTTCTTGGGAATTGTTTATAGTAACTTATTTTTCAATGTGATATGTAATTAAATAAATGTTAAGGTCACTCCCAATTCTGAAATCCTGTGAGTCTGAGATTGATTGAAAAAGCATCATTTTTAATTAAAGAATTTTTGCTCTTTTTATAACTTAAAGATGACGCCACAATTCATGAAATACTGATGACCACATGTTCCTTTCTGAATTCTTTCTTTCTTTTTTTGATTTTTGTTTGGCAGAGTGAAATAGGGGCAGCTTAGTTATTGATTCTCTCCCACAAACAAATTGAGAGAAGGTAATTTGGGATCAATTGTAAGAAATAGCTAAGCAGATAACTTCTCAACAAGTTAGTATCTCAGGCAACTATGGTCCAGGGCAAGACAAAATTTCCAAAAATTGGTTAGAAACCTACTTGCAGATCTCAGAGTAGAAATTAAGGTGAGAGAGTTTGATGATAGAGAGTTTTCCTAGACAAGATGGTAATTAATTCCATAAAAGTAAATAAGTGTGTCAAAAGTACCCAATGTTTAAAATTAAATTAGAAGATATCTTAAAAGATATTTTACTTCAAAGAAAATATTCTTTAAATATATTGTGAACTGAAAATAAGACTGAATTATTTTACCTAATCTATAGACAATATCAGTTAAACTCTATTGCTCCCAATTCAATATTCTTAATTTTCCCTTTCTGTCAAATAGTTGTCAGAAAACAATTAGGTTCATTACCTTCAACTTGTTTGTCAGGAGTCAACTGTGAGGGGCAGCTAGGTGGCACAATGGATAGAGCACCAACCCTGAAATCAGGAGGACCTGAGTTCAAATTTGGTCTCTGACCCTTAACATTCCCTAGCTGTGTGACCCTGGGCAAGTCACTAAACCTCAATTGCCTCAGCAAAAAGCAAAAAAAAAAAAAAAAAGAAAAAAAAAGAGTCAACTGTGGACAATTCAGGCTACAAAATGGCATTCAATTGGAGAATTACCAAGATTTTATATTTTCTCTGTACTATTTTTGCACAACCTTACTTAACTATCTTCTTAAGTTATTAAATGAAACATTTTAACACAAAGGGTCTTTTGAGCTATATACCATAAATCTATACAGTTTCCTTGTAGGTTTCAGTTTCTATCATTGTTTAAAGTTTACATAATGTTATTCTCCAGGCTATATTAAAAATACTTAGAATTCTAATTTCTTTTCTGTACAGATTTTTGAACATTATTCATTTTTGTCATATGAGATGCCCATTTTAGTTCACACTCTAACAACATAATGGCAATTACAGTGACATACTTTTTTCCCCCTCTAGCCGTTATGGACTTTATATTCTACCAAGAGGATGAACTTCAGTTCAGATATATACTAATTTACAACTTTGACACTAATCAAATTTCAAAATATCCTATCTCTATTTAATTGAATGAGTCTTTATATATCTCTAGAAGCCTGTACTAGTCTAATTTGCATAGTATGTAACTTACATTGGCAAAATACTTTATGCCAGCAAGAAATGAATTGTATTGAGAACAACATCTAAGAAGATAATTCATTATTTTATAGTATTTACAGCATTCAATGCACTATGCTCCATTCTCACCCATGCTGTAATGGACCTTTTCTGCCAACTTTCTAAATTGTCTTGGGCAGGAAAAGTATTCTATCCCAACCTCTGAGGGCCTGCCACTCCAGGAATGTCTTATGGCATTACTTAAGGTGTTAAGAAAGGTTTTGAGGAAAATTCACTATCTTTTCTCTTCCATCCTGGGTCTGTTCTCCTAAACACTACCTTCTTAAAGAAGAATGAATTGTCCTCCTGGTAAAATTGTAAAATTCTGATTTTTCATTTAGTAAGATCTCAATTTCCCCATCATTTTCATAAAACCAATCCTGATATTTAAATGTGTTCTGGCCTTATGAGTAAATATAGTAATGCATACTAAATCTCTAAGAGCTCTCTCTCTCCACTCTTCTGTTTTATTGACATCTATCATGTGATGTCTTAGCTTTCCTTCCAAGTTAATTATAAAATGTTCCTACATGGAGAAGTATTCTAATTTCCTGGCATTAATTCTTTTGGCAGTTCTATTGTATTGAGCCCATTGCTTTGGCTGAATAAAAAATTTACTTTGGAGAGGATAAGTCAATGATCAGTCCAGCACTCTGCACCACACATCACCTTCATTACTTTCACTTCCTTTCTGTCTCTTCTCCTTACAGTAACAAAGTCTCTTAAATGCCTATGTTTGCTGCAAAGGTGTATCTATAAAGTTTTATTATATTTAAGTAAATGGAGAACAGTGTTTGAGATGAGGTTATGAGACACAGAGATCTTCTGTAGTAAGTGACTGTTGCTATTGCTATTCCCTACTCAATTTCTCCCAAAGATTCCCTATCATGTCTGATACCTGTGTCTATTCTAACATTCTAAGTCAACCAGACTTACAGGCCTGCCCTATTTTAGCACATTAATGATGGTTTCCAGGTCTTCATATTTTTTTTTCCTTTGGTCTCATTACTGTTTGTTATGGGGGTGTACACACTGATGATGATGATGGGGCTCTTTCCAGCAAGTTTCAATCTCAAAGGAAGGAAGAAAAGATAGAAAAGAAAAAAAATACTTTTATACAATTCTGAATTCAGTAACTTACTTTTAATTTGCTAGCCTTGTTTATCTCAGAGATATTATTTTTTTGAGTTTTTTGCATCAAGATGTTTGTCTTCCATGTTTATTGGATTTTGTTTTTTCCATGAGCTTATACAAATTCCATGTACCAATAATGGTTAATTTTGCAAAAAAAAAAAAAAAATTGGTGACTGTGTGTGCGTGCATGCGTGCATGTGTGTGTGTGTGTTGGTCACAGGAGATGTTCACTTTCCACAGTAAGCAGGCCAAGGTTACAAGATAAATCATATATGTCCTTAGGGCATGCTTTCCTCATGGCAGGAGGTAAGCATTGTTTTTTTTTTTTTTTTAAAGCTTGTTGAGACACCTAGGGAGGTGTCAAATCCCACTGTTAACTTCAGTCCTGTGACAAGATGACATAATATTCTGTGCCACCTTTGTGAATAGTTGCGACTACCCCTGCAAGTGTATCAGTGTATCTACACTTGCTGCTTCTTCACTTGTCCATTGCTATGGGAATTCAAGGTAAATAAAATGATAAGAATAGTATCTTTTTACTAACATATAAATTCAATTTAAATGAGGAAGTACTGAGTGATATCTCACTCTACCTTTTCTTCCAATGTCATTGGAATCCAGTGGCAAGACAATGTCATTAGAATTTACTTTAGTTGTTCAAGATGCAGTGGATGACACTGGCAATCTTGATGTTTAACCAAACTCTTAAGTTCTCCTCAGTTCCTGTTATAACCTTCATTGCCTATTGGAATAAATTGTTCATATCTACCCATTACACTAGGAAGTTTAGACTTGGAGTAAACACCTCTCTAATTTAAACTTATTGGTTACCATCAACATTGCTTAGTCTGTCTTCCAAAATGATTTTATCAAGATGTGGCTGCTTCTTGGAATCATAGTTAAAATTTTGTTGAGAGGTAGATGCCAAATGTGGAAAGCAAATATGTAAAGTGCTTGGTGGCTCTCATGCCAGAGATAATATTCTTTCTATAACTAACCTTAAAACCCTTGCACTTTGCTGTTGCACTTTAAAAAGACCAAAATTGCATCACTAGATTGAGATCAAATCAAGGGTAAACAAGCTCTTTATGGGAAAGATGGATTAAATCAGAGATAGATGTTGAACTTCTTTATATCCCATTAGAGAATTTGAGGTAATAATTAAAATACTACTAACATGCCACATACAACTCTTTCAAATATATCATAAACACCATTCAAATAGAAACTCAACAAAATCATATAAGAACAATCGATTCTCTGTATCTCTGGTGTTTTCTTAATGTTAATTCAACCACAAATTGAATCAACACTCATTAAAATATTTTATTTTGATACAGAGGCCAAAAACAACATATCCATGTTTTGTCTTTGTGTTTTTTATTATATGTTCTACTAGGTAATATAGAATCACACCTGTTCTTCCAATATATCTCACTTTTTCCATTTATAACTACCATGAAATTTTTGAGGCACATATAATACTTAATGTTCTAATAAAGCATCAAAAAAGTTTTGCTTCTATAAAACATTCTTAGTAGCACCAACAGTGGATGAAATTATCTTTAAGGATTATTTGATAATTTTTGGGGGTGATTTCTAAGTTCAACTTACAATTTCTAAATGTTCCATATCTGTGGATAACTATGGTTTTAGCCAACATTTGTAATTTATTATTCTGCACCTGAAAATTCTACCTAGTGGCTTTGTACCCTAGAGAACTTTTCAATCAATTTTAAGATACTACAATTCTGGTTTTAAAAAGCTATACACTCAACATTATAAACTCCAGTTTCTTTTGCCTCAGAAAGTATTGCTATTAAATATTCATGGACTGAGAATGAATGAAAATGAAACATTTATATATCATTCATTTTTCAGTGACATTTCAATTGCCATTTTCCTGCTTCTAAACCATTTTTAATTGTTTCCACTTGATATTTTCAGAGTACATGAGATACATTAGTTATT